>CM031083.1:13574825-13741622 GCA_018257905.1 Gillenia trifoliata | reverse complement strand
CTACTAAATGTCGCATTAATGGCTCATTTGGTACGAAGGATTGTATTATGATGGATAACTCCCTAATCTCAACATGTTAAGGGGAGAAATGAAAAAATTATGATCAACTAGAGATTAGAAGATAGATTACTCATGAATGGAATTTATCCATTTTAATCCTCTCCAAATGGTTGGATTAGAAGAGAGAATTTTCTTCATGTTTAATCCTCTTCTAATCACCTCTAAATAAAAAATCATTCACATTTACTTTCAATTTCTCTTGAAATTAGAGAGTTATCTATTCAAATCCAATTCTACTTACCAAACAAGTCTAATGCAAGGCGTACATACTCTTCAAGTAAGACATGCTTATCAACAAGCAAAAATAGAGGATAAACATGTCTTGAAATTGGAAAGTTCTCTATTGGTCATGATAAATATCATGCTTGTATTTGGAATTTACTAATCTATTTCATAAAGTTAAAGTTCTATTTTTTCGTTAAGAAAATTACTTTTCATGTTTTTATGACTTGATACAGTTTTCTATTGATGGATACATTTTTTTGGGTACTTTTATAAATTTTGAGTGCAGGATAACATTTATTTAAAGTGCTAATATAAATTCTTTTTTCTAAAAAATAATATCTCATGGCAGAGACCTTTTTCTTTCTTATCATTGGCTTCTTTGTTCTTGAACTAAAAGTGAAATATGCATCAGCAAACATGAAAAAGAAAAAAAAAAGAAAAGTGAAATACTATTTTTGAATTATTTATGCTGCAAATAGTATTATGGTATGTGGCATGCATGTTAACCGACTCATATTTGTTCTTTATAAAATTAATTAATCACATGTTTAATGGAACAACTCTTTCTTTCACTCTCTATTTATTAGGTTTAACAATAACGACTCATCATCAATTGCTATAGCTAGTCACACCATAAAATCAACCAAAACAAAAGGATATGATGCAGCTAACATTTACATGTATATGTTCCTCACACATATATTATATGTTTGACTTTCTTAATGCTAGCTTCGTACAATCTTTGGAATTATTTAACATGGTTACTATTATTTTTAGTCATGACTGATACAACACGTTTTATTTATACTCTAAATAGGAGTCTTCATTTGGTCCGTGGCCCATGAGGGACCGGAGGCCTGTCCGGCCCATTGAGGAAAAAGCTCAGCTCGGCATATAGAGTGTTAGTCTTGGGCTAGGGTGTTTGAGGTCCGGCTCGGCCCATAGGCTCAGCCCCTTTGAGCCCAAAGAGGGCTAGTTAGGCCTGCCTATAAAAGCTTGGCCCACAGACCCGTTTCACATGATAAAGTAAGCATAATTATACTTAGAAACCCTAAAGCTCTCATATCCCTTTTCTCACCTCTCTCATCTCTCACACTAGCTGTCGCACATTTCTTCCTCCTCCTTAAACATCCCAAACCTCACTCCTCCTCTTAAACCATTTTTCCATCTATCATCTTTATTGTCTTTATGTTGTTCATCATCATTCTCAATAGCCATTAGATGGTCAGTAGTGGAACAATAACCCACGCTTTCTCTCAATTGTCATCCCAAGAGTGAGATCTCTATCGGCACGAACTATTTTTCTCTCTCTATCATCTTATTCTCCTTAAACACAAGTTGCTTTGGTACTGACAAATTTCCAAAACATGAGATCTGCTAGCTTTTAAGTTTTTCAATGAATTCAAAAGTCTGGAAGTCTCTTTCTTGGCTTTCTAGTTTTTTTTTTTTATATTTTATTTCTGTAATATCTGTTTTCATTGGACATTTTCTATAATCTAAAAGTGATCACAATGCTTTCCATAAGAAAAAAAAAACATAAAATGACAAACCAAATTTTTTTAATTTTATTTTCTAGATGCCTACCAGGCCTAGCCAATAGGAAAAGCTCGGCTCGATCCACTTGGGCAATGAAAGCCCAGCAAATGGGCTGGGCCAGGTTTTGCAATTTTCATTTTAGCTCAACCCGGCCCAGCCCTCTAATTTCTCTAGCTTTGATTAAGCCCAGCCCACACCCAGAAAATTTGGGCTGAGATGGCCCGGCCCGGCTAGGCCTATTGTTGACCCTTACCTTTAAGTTTGTAATTTTTGACTAACTCGATGAGGGAAATTTTCAAATATAGTAGTGTTATTATTATGGTAGCAAAATTCAACCATTTTCATATTTAACGACCCCTACCTCCAAGTTTGTAACTTTTGCCTTGAATGTCCTTGAAACTTTGCTTGCTTGAAGCGTCTTGCAAAACTTTAGTCATAGAAGTGTGAACTATTTGCGCGGCTTTGGTCAAAGCAGGCATGTTTAGGCCAAGATTTTTGGCTTGCTAGGGCGATGAGCTACCGAGTTTGTCATGGGCTGTTGCCCCCTAACCGTGTGATGTTGACGCTGCCAAGCTGGTCGTTGACTTCATTGCTCGAACGAAGGTTGTCTTGTTATCATGAGAACCTATTTGTGTGACTGAGGTGAGGTTCCATGGGCAATGTATTTTGAGCTTATGAGACTTTGTACTCCACAAGGCCAAAGCGTGTGGCACAACAAAGTTTGACATAAGCTGCTCAAAAGTTGTATTGCACTTGTAATAGAAGGTTATTGATCCTTTGAGCTGCATAGCCCATAGCGCAACATGATAAGGCTATGTTGAGTAACGAGAATTGCTAACTAGTCACGGCAAATGTGTGTATTTGTATGAAAACTCGCGAGTAACAATTTAGGGAATATGATGCACTTTAGGTCATGAATCTCTTTAGCTGCGTAATCCGTAACGCAACAAGATAGAGTCCTGTGTAGACACGAAAATCGCTAACTAGTCACATCAAATGTGTGCAGTTGTGTAAAAATTCGTGGGAAGCAATTAGGGAAATGTACTGCACTTATGATTCTCCCGGTAAAGAAGCTCTAGCTCCAGCGGATTCGGCCAAAGACCAGAATCCTTCAGTTAGCTAAGTCTAATCTTTGGATCCCATGAAGAGACTATGGTGGCTAATTATGGGAAACCTGGTCGAAGATTGTTGTGCATCCTATTACACTGGGGCAGTCGAACCCGTCCACGTCTGAACATCCAGGCAGTTTACCTTTTCCTAGGGGGAAAGCATACCTAGATGGGTGTCGGGGAATTGGTTTACCTTCTCACACTAGAGAGCATACCCAAATGGGTGTCGGAGAATTAGTTTACCCTCTCACACTGGAGAGCATACCTAGATGGGTGTCGAAAAATGAATTTACCCTTTCGTACTGGAGAGCATACCCAGATCATTGAATGTGCAACTAAGCAAAGTTTTTTAATGAACTTTGTGGAAACAGGACTGCGAGACAACTAGAATAATCCTCAGCTTTTAAAGTCTTGTTCAGTGATCCAATTGAGACTTCGAACTTATTTGAATAGGTCTGATTGGAGTTCAGGTGATAACGAGAATAATTCTTAGCTTGTGAGGTCTTGTTGGATGCCTTGAAGCTTAGAGTGATGGACTACTCCAGTATGGAACCATCTGGGGTAATGAGAACATGAGCTGCCTCGCTCCATGATGGTTGGAAGATCCATGCAAATGCCAAAAGTTTCTTGCAGGCTGGTCTGTCATGTTCCCTTGGTGTTCACTTGCCCTTTGCGCGTTATTGGGCTGAACTTCTGCCTTCGTTAGAGTGGGAGTACACCTCCACTATGAAATTTGCTAGTGCTTAGGCCTTAATCGCTGTGCTGGGATTGTAGATTAAGCCGTATTGACCAAGTTTTAACGCCCATTTCATTACTCGCTGAGAAGTGTCTGAACTGTGTAGAACTAACCATAATAGGTACTCTGTCATAACAATGGTTGTATGCACCTGCAAAATATGGTATGAGTCAGCCTTTTGATTTTCGAGTATCTGATTTTCGCATTGAGGAAAGCTTTTGAAGTGTAGAATACGGGTAGTTGGGCCCTCATGTCTTCTTGTGTGAAGGCAGAGCTCATCGCTGCTTCAGATACCACTAAGTAGATAAATAAGTCCCTCTCATTTTCCGACTTGGATAGTAAGAGAGGTGGAGTCAGGTAATGCTTCAATCTCATCATTGAATGGTGACCTGTTCATGTCGGTCACGTCTCTTCGAAGCACTTTGTCCAAAGTCTCAATGAGCCTGAAATCGCTTAGTCGCTCAATTAAGAGCCTTTCTAGGTCATCTTGGACTTGCCTTTGCAGAGGCAATGGTGCCTCGGGCTTCCCCCTATGACGAGTTGTAGGTTTGTGCTGCTATTCCTAGTGGATTGCACGTTGGTCCCGCAGTTGCGAGACAAGCTTTTCATCTCTAGCTGGCGAGCGAGCTGCTCGTGATAGCGTTTGGCAATGAAAGCTAGTTGAACTTGATCTAGAGTTTGCTCGAGGTTCTTCATGTTCCTTATGTTGCCTACTCTAGTGTGAGATGAGAGGAGCTTCTTGCGAGCCAAGTCGCGAGTGAACACTATGCCTGCGCTTAGGTTTTGAGTGTCCTTCGATGCATGGACCCAATTGTGAGTGTACACTTGCCTGCGGGCCAAGACAGGAGTGCATGCTGCCTGAACGCTCGGTTCGAGGTTGGTTGAGTAGCTGTTTGCCAGGACACCTCTTGTTCTGCTTTAAGACACAACGTCAAAAGTGCGCTCCATCTTGATGTGCTCGAGGTGTTGGCTCACTAGAGTGGTTTGCTGCGCTAGTGTGCGTATCAAGTCTGCATCCTATCGAGATAGATTTGGATCACCATTTAGAGTGGAGGAGCTAGGTTGGTAAGCATCTCCCCGAGTGGTAGAAGTGTAGTGGACAATGGACATAAAATTTGAGCCGAGATGAGTTAAATCTTCTGAGAAACAGGGTGAGAAAACCCTCAATTCAATAGTTGATTCGTGGGTTAAGCCAACCGGTGCGGTCTGAAACAACTATGGTCCAGCAACTAGTTAGACTGAATTGGCCAAAAGCCGGTCTGGCTGAACGAGATTGGGTCGGGCGTGCTGGAGCGGGTGCGGGCCTAAGTGCAGGTTGACCCGTGAGGGCTGCTGGTGCGGGCCGAACCTGCACAGATTAGGCCTAGGTTTCATTGGCTTGCTCAGTTAGTTGAGAAGCCTAGGCCTGCCGTTGGCAAAGAAGACAACCTAGCCCCTATGATACATCTCGTCCCTAAGTATATTGTATTTTATTCCCCGATGTGTAAATTTATGAAAATACCCCTAGTGGGCTAAATAAGTCCTACGTGGACATTTGATTTTCTTGTCGTAATTTCGTACCTTTCTTATTATTGTTGTCTAGTACTCTTCACTACGAACTCGTGGGCGCAAACGAGACGTGTTTCGGACTTGTAACGGACAAGTTATGAACAAGGGCATTTTGGTAATTTTCATTTTTCTAGTGTTGTTGTTCTTGTGGGTTGTTCCCGTGGTTTTTTCACAAACCAGGGTGCCCTGCACCCTCTGAAAATCAGACTGCAAAGGTTGCATGTTTCTGAACACTACATGCAATTGTTTATAGTTTTCTTACTCCTTAAATTGTTGGATTCTCGTTGTGGGATTTCACCAACCCTTCACAACAAATTCAAACAGTTTGTCTCTCTGTCACTTGTTCTCCTTCCCTTGCGCACAAACACTGGAAACAGAAGGAAGTCAAACACACATCCCACACCCAACCTTGCCGAGACCACACCATCACCATTTTCTAAAATTCTTAGAGCAATCATCACGATTTCTTCAACTCACCATCATCATCACTACCAAACGAAGCCCAGTATCACAAATCTAGAACCCAGACCCTTTTTCCAGAAAACTCCAGCGAGCTTCGAAAATTTTCTGACAAAGTTTCGTCGGATTTGGACCTCGATCGAGCCTACCCTCACTGCTAAACAACTCCTCGCAAGCCCTGAACCACATCCCAGGCCTTGCATGCAAGGATAGCCACGAGAACGACGACGTTCAAATTTGGCTGAGACTTTCGAGGCATTTTCCGGCCATCTCTGGCCACTTTTTGAGGTTTCTCTAGGTAAATTCGAGTCCTTCATCTTCCTAGCTTCATTTTGACTGCTTGTGCGTGAAAAATGGTTGAAATTTGAGCAAGTTATGTGTTTTTGAAAAATTCCGGCAAAATTTCCAGATTTCGGCGAAACTCCGACCAGTGGATGGCATAAGGTGCATACCCAAAACGCGCAAATACGAAACATCAGGTTCGTATCCAGTAACCAACTATAATGCTAAAACGTATCGGATAGAAATGGGCCTCAAGCGGACCAACATAGCTGCATATAAGATTGCATAGCCCTAGGCAGAAACCAAAAGCTTGGTGCGTTCACCAAGGTCTGGGGGATCAATTGATAATGTGCTTTATGATCGCTTCTGCGAGGCTGTTTGGGGGTTGAACATGGAGAATTCAATGTTTAATTTCAAACCCAAAAGACATGCAATACTTATCGAAAACTCTTCGATATAATCTCCGGCATTATCCAGTCTTCTAAACTTTATGGGATAATTAGGGTGGTGAGCCCTTAAGTAAGAATTGGCCAGAAGTTTAGCAGCAATGTGTGTGGACAAACATGTGACCATTGTGTTGATATATCAACCAAAAACCATATTTACATGATCCGTATTTTGGTTGGATGAGTCCACATGATTCCCTTTAATCCACTGTGAAAAGAGGGTTATGTAGTATCTTTGCTAGGGATGATATAAAAATTCAATTTCCGCAACGAGCAGGCTTGGCAAAGTGTGCTTGTAGGCACAAAAATCCTTACTCCATGTAAAGTGATGCGTTATGTAAACATGTTGCATCATGTTTTGACCTGAATGTCCCAAGCGATCGTGCCAAAGCAAGTAAACTGCTCGAATCACTTAGCTCCATGCTGGCCTATATGTGGCATGTCCCAGTTGGGAGGCAGCCCATTGGCCCCAAAACATAGTTTCTGGCTTTATATTTTGGAGGTGATGCAAAGATACTTCACTCTATTTTCTACAATGGTTTTCATGATCATTGTTCTCTCGAATATCCTTATAACTCAATGACGTTCTTCTGGAATGGAGAATATAAGGCCCCTTAATGGTAATTCAGTACCATTAATACAATGAGGAGTTGTGCCAATGCCCTTAATCAGGTTAGATAGACCTGAATTCGTTGGTAGATGGGTGATTTAGGTATGAAGTTAGTGTGCATAGTAGCACATTTATTCAGACAACTAACTTCCCCACATTTATACCATATCACATGTTAATTGAATTCGGTCACATGTATAAGAAACATGATTCAATTAACTCATATTTGAGGACAATATCTATAACAATATCCATAACTAAAACAAACACCAAACTTGAATCCAAGAACATAGGAAATTGTTCACAAAGTAAACCAAATTGGATAGGGGGTTCGGCCAACATGGCCTTCCATGTCAAAATTCTGCTTTTCCATATGTGTTAGGTGAAGCAAAATTAGTCTCACATATTGAATACGACAATGCAGATTCGGTAGGCGTTTGCCGAAGAGAAGCCTTATGTTCAGTACACCTCTGCCGAAGCAGAGAGTGACCTTCGATACATCCCTGACGAAGCAGGGCATGCCATTCGGTAGACTCTAGCCGAAGCTGGGTCTATACCGTTCGGTAAACTCCTGCCGAAGTTGAGTCTATACCGTTCGGTACCTCCCAGCCGAATGGGGTGCCGCTTTCATTGTTGTGCTTTTCAGTGAGCAATGTGGTAGTAATCTAGTAATTAGATCCGAGAACTTAGTGAACCTCCGCTCTCTACAGTGCTTCTTCATGAGAATGTTAGAGGCATGAAAGGACGAGAAAATATTCTCCAGTCAAAATTCAACCGGATTCTATAAACTTCTGAATTGTACCTATTCACGGATGAGGTTCAATCATGTCTTGCGTCAGGCAAAATATGTCTTGCTTCGGGTAAGATCATCTTTGCATGATTAGAACTATCCGTAGAGCGAGTCAAAGAGCCATGGAATCATCGTCAGCGAGGTACTTCCATTTACAATGCTTCAGGCATAAGTCTTCGAATGAAGATCATGATGGAGGCTTATTTAGCTCTATCCACTTCATTTTTGGCTTCAATATTTCTCAGGTTCTCGGTAGTCAAGTGGAGCTTGACAACTTGTGCCCTCATAAAGTAGTTTCTGCTAGAAACTTCCATGTTAGCGAAGTCAAACTTGTTACGGTTTGGAAATCCACTGGATGGAGGGAACAAGATTGTGGTTGATGCTTATGGGAAATAAATTCTCCATAATCATAAAAGTTAGAACATTCGGGTTCTAAGACATAGTTTGGTTTAGTGGATCAATCATGGAGAACTTCGAGTCTCTACATGAGTGGTGAGTTTTAGGAAACATAAAAAAATATTTCTATGGCACTTATTCGAAACTACGGGTTCAAATTAAAAACATGAACTTCAAGTTCATGAGTACCTGCAAACAAGCGCAATATATAGAACAATAGCAAAATATATAACACAAACAGGTAGATGATCGTAGGTCTACGGGGCCTACAGAGTGTGAAAGTCAAGGTCCAAAAAGTTTGGGTGGACCGAGTTTGGAACTTCAGGCCTAAACTAGAAGGGTTATTGGGCTGCAGGCCAACCAGTGGCTCAGGCAGAAGGCTCAAAGCCCATCAGGGGGCTTGTTGAATGAACAGTGGGCTTAGGTAAGGTATCCAGGCCCAACAGGGGCCGAATTTGTGTGAGCGGGCCGAGAAACATGGGTGGCCCAAATTTGGGGTCGGGTTTTGGTTGGTAGGTCAGTCTGCAGAGGAGGCCCAAAGCCTCGAGTGTAGGTGCAAGAACCCAACCGGAGCTGGGTGTGCAATTTCGCCGAAAAAAATGGCAGTGCCACTGCTAGTGGCTTAGTCTCAGGTTAGATAACTCTACAGTTGTCCAAAACACAGATGAGATTCAATTGGAATCTTCCAAAAATTCATTGAGATGGATGCTCAAAAACCCGGGTCGGATTCTTCTGGAATCTCGTGGATATGGTCATCAAAGATGACCACCATTGCTAGGGAACAACGACAGGTCATCTTGGCTTTGGAGATCTCACCAGAAAAACGGTGAGGTGGTGTTTCTTAACTTCAGGCAGAGAAAGCACCTCGGTCTGAGCTTGCGAGGAAGACAACATCAAAACGACATCGTTTGCAAGCCAGGGAGGGTTTTGGACATCGGCTTGGCTTGGTGGCTAGGCAGCTCAATGGCAAATGACTTCAGGTCGTGTTTGGTGAGGCTCGGCTTCAGGCCGGCTCGACTTTAGGGTTTTTTCTTTTGTTGTTGTTTTTTTTTTCAAAAATACGAAAAAACCAAAAAGAACCCTAATTTTTCCTTTGTTCACACAATCATCAATTCACTTAATATATAGCAGATATATTAAATTTAATGCGAACACAATATTTGCAGAAGATTAATAATTCGTTAAATGTAGAAAATTGGGTTCATGCATCATGGTGAAGGTTCATGCAATCAAGGCTGCAAAAATATCGACATTAAGACCGTGTTTTAGAAGTACTTGAATTGTTACATCCCGTCCCGGGAATAATATTATTTTATTCCCGGAGGTGCAAAATGACGATTTTGCCCTTGGTTGACCTTTCGGTTGACTTTTTGCGTCGTAACTCGTACGACGCATTCACTTGTATTTTCTTGACGTGCTCGTCGCTACGAACACGTAGACGCGAGCCGCACGTCGTTCGGACTCCGAACGAATATTTTACGGGCGTTGGTTTCCGACGATTCCCGTATTTCAGTTTGGGCAAGTTTGGAATTATTTGGGCTGGGGCCCATTTGGCAGCAGGCCATGTGGCCTATCCCTGAAATTGGGGGATTTGGTCTGGGATTGGACCCGTGTCCCTTCCCTCTTCTTCTCCTCCCTTCTCTGCATCAAGGAGCAAAAGCTCCCAATTTCTCTTTGGACACCCGAGCTCCCCCGAGCTGCCATGGTGGCTTAGCCACCCTTGCTTCACCAGCCATCATCACCATCATCTTCGTTGCTTCCAAACCCAGCAACCACAGACAAAACCCAACCCAGAAATTTCTGGGAATTTGCTCAAGGCACCCGAGCCTTCCCCGACCCATTTTCTCGTCGATTTGGACCACGATGGGCCTGATTCGTGCACCAAACCACACCCCGTGGTCCCTGCAAACATGCTCGAGCCATGGATGGCTGAAATCGATCGAGGATCGAGGTTCTGGAACTCGGCCCACTTGGACCCGAGATCAATTCCTCAAATTCCAACCATCTCAGGCCAGTTTTTGGCCTCCCCGTGGGTAAATTTCGAATCCTCTCAACTCCAGCTTCATTTTGATATAAATTTCATGAAATTTGGTTGAGAAATGAGTGTTCTAGGACGAATTGAAGTTTTCCGGCCATGAAACCCAGATTCCGGCGACGGCGACGGCGACCGGAGTGAGGTTGAAGACGACCGGCGCTGACGTCTGCGATGACGTCAGCAAACCGGGTCGAACCGGCCTAGCTGACGTCAGCGAACCGGCTCAGACCGGCGCTGACCGGCTCGGCTGAGCCGCGAGTGGAGCCGCGCGTGGCGCCGCGCGTGAGCGCGCGTGAGTGAGCCGTTGGAGCCGCGCGTGAGCCGCGCGTGGAGCCGCGGCTTGGCGCGTTTGAGCCGCGCGTGAGGGCGCGTGGAGGGTCCAATTTCGATTCTGTTTTCACGGGTCGACTCGTGACGACGTGTACTACCTCGGGGTAGTATGCATGTTAATTTTCTAGGTGTTTTGGACCTCCAAATTGAGAAAAAACAAAGGTTAGGTTTAATTAATTGGTTAATTCGTTACCTTTATGAGATTAATCATCGTACCGGTGATACCTCATATAGGTGGGACCAATTGGCAACGTGTGGCGGCGTGTGTGACGGCACACGACGGCCCACGGCGGCGGTTTTGGGGTTTCCGACCCCGAAACTCCGTTTTCGGGTTTCCGAACGCCGTTTTCTTCGTATTCTGAATTACTTTATTAATCTTGGGTGTTCCAAATTAGGTTTGGCGACCCTTGGCGCTCGGAGGACGTACGTTTGGACTTCTCGGCTTCGGTATTTGTGAGTGGGCCCTTTCCCTATTATTTAAATGTGTTTTATATTTGGGAAATTATATTTTGGTTTATTGCCTACATTATATTGTGGTTTTAATTGGATATTTATACTGTATTCTTAGTAGACCTTGTTATATTACTTTATTACTCGGTTTACTAGTTTCGACTCGGTATGTCGATAGGCCATGGAAATTAGTGGGCTTGGGCCCACATTTCCATTTGGGAATTATACCATTAACTTGGTGATTTCCGTACTATTTTGTACGCGTATTGCTAGTATCGAACCGGCACTATTTTAGGGAATTTAGGGAATTAAGTATTTTAATTCTCTACTAGTACCTATTGGTGATTTCGGGTTTTATACCTAATTGACGGGCCTTGGGCCGTATTTAGGCGAACCTTAGATATGGTAAACTTCTACCGTATTTTGGGTTCACCTAGTTTGCCATTAAGTTGGTATTTCTATACCTTGGTACCCATGTGGCGTATTCTTGGTATTTCATGTATTATAGCTATATGTTTGGTATTTCGGGTACGGCCCCGAGAATACCAAATATATATTGATTAGTTGAGGGCATCCCTTATAGGGAAATTACCCCACCTGGTTCTTTGTAGTGTATTTCAGTAGTATGTTTTCATACGCTCAACTAGGTTGCTTACACGGTGTTTAGTGTACCGTCCGGGGCCAGGACCAGCTTCACGTGATTGTTCACACGCACCTATACGCTCGCTATGGACCCATAGCAGGTGCCAGCCTGTTCTAGGTCGCCTGGGCGACTCGAACTCGTTGTGATGCGCATACGCGCCAGCTTCACGTGATTGTGTACACGAGCGTACTGTTACTTATACACTCAGCCTGTTCATGACAGAATATATCTGTATGAACTTGTGTGTTTGCAATACCTAAACGAGCATTTATCTTGTAGTCTTGGATTGTGGGTCCAGGACCACTTTCACGTGATTGTTCACACGCACCAACGCTCACTATGAATCCATAGTAGGTGCCAGCCTGTTCTAGGTCGTATGGGCGACTCGAACTTGTTGTGATGCGCAGATGCGCCAGCTTCACGTGATGGTGTATATGAGCGTTTATCTTATAGTTTTATATTGTGGTGTTTTCACCAATTTTCACCGATGCCATGGGGGCATTCATTTGGTTTACGGGTTTTCTGTAGATCCTTATTTTACGAACCTTCGAGTAAAGTATTTTCTGCCGAACGGTGGCTTTCTGCCCGTTTCGGACGGTAAGTATATTTCCGTACTTACCCCGTTTTTTCTACCTACTATTATAGTACGTTTTCTGAAACGGTTTTCCAACCAACTACTTGATTTTGACGGCGATGGGTTACTATTTTCAGAAAACAAAGGTTTTTACAAAAATGACTATTTATTGGCCCACTCACCTTTCTGTTTTTGCGCCCCTCCAGGTTTAGTGGCTGGAGCTGTTTACGTTCGAGGCGGTGGTATGACGAAGGTTCAAATTTCTTGGTATTGTAATACTTCGTATTCTGTACCATGTACAACTGTGTTTGTATAAATTCTTCCGCCTGTACATTTGTGTACACATTGATCTTAAATTATTCAAATTAATTCTTATTTCTTTCAAATTGGCTTTCGTCACCCTACGTGGTGTCGGCCAGCACACTCGACTTTTGGGTGTCCACGTGTACATCCGGGTCGGGATGTGTCATGAATTGCTGATGATGATGGTGGAACAATTTGTTTGCAGAATTGCCTTCAACTCCGGATTTCCATCTTCAATGCTTTGAATCTCGTTCAATATAAAATAACAGAGAGAGAATTGAATCAATAGCAAGTATATTAATTCAATAAAATAAAAAGTAAATCAAAGTAAGAATTATTGAAAATAATACTCCCCATGATTGAAGATGGCCAAAACTCCGGTATAAGTCTCTTTAGCACAACGGAAAGAGCGTGCTGATAACGTGTTGTGGCCTATTTTATTGAGAGGTGCGGCAAAGAGAAAAAGAGAAGGGCTTGAGGAATTGTAGTATATATTCCTCATGTCTAATGCCCTTATTTATAGTGAAACAAGTACAATCATAATAGAACAAGGATTTTAGGATGATGAGAATATTCCAATACATATCTACCTAGGATTTACACAATCACATTTATCACATGTCAATATTATCCACAACAATATACATATAATAGTGTATTATTCTTTTCTAAAAATAACATAAGTATTATCTAATGCTTATTTATTTAAATTTAATTAAAAAAAATCCCTAGGTCATGCTTAGGTCCTTAGGCGCTAGACCCCCATCCGCCGCCCAACTACCGCCGAGCGACTTTTAGAACCTTGTTTAGGGGTAATGTCAAATTTTCTATTGTTTTTATCGCATTTCAATTTCAAATTACACAGTTAAGATATTGACTAGCAACTGTAAAGAATTTCATGATCTAAATTTTATCAAACTTCACTGAAATTTTACTGAAATATCTCTAAACTTTCTCAAATTTGTTAGATATGTGATTGAATTATCGAAAGTTTATCAAAATTGTCGATATTGCCGAAATATATTTGAAAATTTGGAGAAATCTTATAAAAATATTACTTCATTCTCTTTCGATTATCAACTCTATTTTACAAATATATTTAGAGATATTTAAATTCTTCTATCAAACAGAAAACAAAATTAAAAGTTAAAACTACAAGCTCTCACAATGAGGGAGTTGGCTAGGATGCTTGCAAACATCAAATACTAACACCATCTTAACCGTCAAATGCATCTAACGATTAAAGAAAATATTTTGAAAAAAACAGTAAGAGACCGGCTGGTTAGGTTGGTGCCAGACATCGTCCTCCTCGCTGTCTCTCCTCCTCTGCTTCCCTATTTTCCTGTCACCATCGCCACCAAATCGAGTTGCGGGAACATCTCGGCGCCGTTCGTGTGCCGATTGGAGGTGGTTCTGGAAAAAAATAAGAAGGGTGCAAAGAATTTGTCTCAATTTTAGAAGTTCTTGGGTTTTTATAGGGAATTCGAAATCTGGGTTTGATTTGGGGTGGACTTGGTAGCTGTGCAGGGAAGGGGGAGGGAGATGGCAAAGGCTGGAGAGTTTCCATGCGAGTGGGGGGATGAGGTGGGGTGTGGATCCACCACCAGCATAAATTCTTCGACACCGGCCCACCGTAGCACCAATTTCACCACCATCGATCTGTCGTAGCACCAGACCACCACCATTGATCTGCTGTAGCACCAGACCACCACCATCGATCTGCCACTCCTCCACCCTGGTTATTTTTACCCAAACCATCCAATTTAATCTTCATCACCACTCACCATCACCCAATTCCACCACCCACCACCCAGAACCAAGTCGATGGCAAAGCCGAGGACGATGACGAATTTGGGGAGGGTGGGCTCGAATTGCTTCATTAGGTGGTGGTATTTGGGTTTGGGAGTTTCACTTGCTCTGGGGTATTTGGTTGGATCTGTGAGCGGTGGCCTGAGAAAAGGAGTGAGGTTTTGATTCAGGCAAGGGGGAGAAGGACGGAAGAATTGGCTGGAGAAGGACAGAAGAATTACCGATAACCTACAACCTAATTACCAACCAGTTTTTATCTCAAATTATTTGGTGATAGCATTGAGTGCACACAAGCACTGTAGTCATTCCCCACAATGAGACAAAGGCATGCGAGTTGAGATTAAAAGTTAAAAGTTTATTTAGTCACCATCAATAAAGCCAAACCTTCGACTGCGATGCGTACATATATGTACTCCTTCCAAAAGCTCTTTTCATGGGCTCGATGTTGGTTTACTGTTAACTTTGTAATTAGATTAGCAATAAAATAAACTAATGGCCATTACTTGCATGACATGTTTGCATGGATTACGAAGGCTTTCATTGCTTAGTTCGGCTGTTATTTAATTATAATTAATTTGAAGAAGGAGATTAATTTAAACTAATAATTGAAAATGGAAGGGAAAGGTGCGGCACTAACATCATAACAAAACACATGGGTCAAAAAGGGGTGTGTGTGTGAGTGTTGCTTGTGTAAGCCATGAACTGGATCCTCTTGTCTTTCTCAGTAAAGTCTCAATTTAAAAAAATGATGTTTATTGGAAAACAATCAAAGGCTTAACTTTAGGCTTTCAAAGTTTCACGCACTTAAAGCCAAGGGGACATGACGTTTACTTTGTTAAAGATTCTCTCCAATACAAAATCTATGATGGAATCTGATGCAATTTTCTTTCTCTCTCTGTTTTTCTCTCAACAAAATAATTAATTAGGAGGGAAAAAACACTGATTCTGATGCGGACTTGATGCTCTCTTTGTTGTTCAATTACCTTGCTGATGTGCAAGATTTTTGTACTAATAGAGAGCAAAAAGTATGATCAATTAGAGGTACCAAAAGGTTATTAATTAATTTTCATCAGGTTTTTGCATGTGGTAGTATTTACTTTGAGATCGAATTACATATGCCTACGTCCCCAAGCTAGAAATCTATGAAATTCTAGTGCGATAAGATTGTCGTGAGATGTTAGACTAAAATTGAAATTATAGTAGTCGATATATTTATCATGAAATAAATTTTGTTGCCAATAAATTAGCCAACTTGAGCCGACCCCTTATACGATGGCCTCCGTCTATTTTGAGCAAATTCCTTCTTGTTTTAAGTAATTTTTAATGACTAATACTGCTGATGTCTCTCGACCTCAAGATATTAATTTGTAATTCTCTCTTTTTGCGGGCTGTTAGTCCTTGTTGTTTAACCAAAAAAAAAAAAGTGAGATAAGATTGAACAGACAGATGGTATTAGATCGTCAAATTTGCCTTCGTGGATTAACAGCATTGGAGGATCATAGTACATGGTATTTGACCTCTGTTCTTTATAAAAAAAATCCTGCACAAATGGCTCCAAGTTCTGATCCAAAATATCTCAAAGATGATGAAAGCATCCATGAGTTCAATTTTCCTTTCTAAATTTTACTTGAACAGTTTTTTTTTTTTCCCTTGAAAATTTTACTTGAACAGTAAATGCATTTGCTACCGACAGTTCTTTTAGTTGATTTTTTGAGAGTGAGAATCTACAATATATATGGTCACTTTAGGCTGTATCATAGATTCATATGCTGATTTTCTTATAAAATACGAGAACAGATTGCTTTCATTACATCATGGAAAATAGAGAGATAAGATTTTTTTTTTTTCTTCTTCTCATCTTTTGTACTTTTATTTCAATTTTGAAGGGAATGTAATTCTACACTGTGCTGTCAGCAACGCAATATGCACTACGCAAAATCTTGCCCTCTTAAGTCTTCGAAAAAATCTTTAGTTCTACACATCATCAGATATTACGAAATGATAAACGGTTATTGATTGATTCATGTTTAATCTTACGGATGACATTAATTAAAAAATAATAAATATAGTTGTATTTAATAGTACGTATAATTAAGACAATATCACAGTCTCTTGGACCTCTCTTATTAATTTAAATGTAAAATAATAAAGAAAAACAGTAAAATAAAATTACGAGAATATGCATGTTTTAACAACATGCACTCGACCAAAAGAGGTCGGTGATATATTATATGAAACAAAATATTGTTTGAAACAGTACACTTTTGACGTCAACATAAGTTATAAAAACACATAACAACGTGCAAATGGTATAATATTGTCAGCAGGTACACTTACAAAAATTTTGATTGCCGGCCGGCTGCTCCTGCTGGTTTTCTTTTCACTTTTTCCTCCAATTCCGCTACTTTCTACTCTAACATTTCTATACTGGGAAACCCACATCATTCAGCACCACAAAACGCCCTCTAGTAGGAGCAACCAATACTCCTAAAAGCAACATTTGTTGGGTAATGGTCCTAGACTCATCTAGGCATATGCTTTAGCATTTAGGGTAGGTCATTTGCTGTCTTCCGACTCTTCCCACATGGTTTAGATTTGTGTGTGCGCGCCCACAAGTGGTTATAGGCTTATAGCTTCTTTAGTTTGAGCTGGTTTTCCATTTTGATCAATAAGCTACCCTTTGATAAATATGATTTTTTAGAGTATTTCTACCCGTTAAATAAGGTCAAGGTCAAGGGCAAGAGCAAGGGTAAGGACAAGGGTAAGGACAAAGGCAAGTGATTGCCCTTCTAAAACAGTATTTGTTAGGGGTGAGCATTGGGTGGTTCGGCTAAGTTTTGGGATCAAACCACTGCCTAACCGAGTAAGCTCGGATTGGCTATATATGAAACCATCGCTGACCATGGCAACATGCAAGCTAACCCACCCAACTCATGTTCAGGTGGGTCGGCTTGGGTGGGTTTAACTCGTTCAGTTGAGTTTCCTCAAACTTTGAGAATACCAATTCACTGCTCGGGCTTTTGCTCGTTTGGCTAATTACGAATAAATTGAAAGTTGAATTGATTCAATTTGCATAAAACTAGAATAAAGAGTACATAGCAAGCTTTGTGCAGTTTTTCAAGAGGCAGAGAAAATGGAGATGAAGAGACCATGTGGTAGGCCCCACCATTAAGAAAGAAATAAAAAAAATGTTTATGAAACTGGGTGGGCTTTGAAATGGATGCCACAATGTAGTTTCACCAATAAAAACAAGCCACATGTGCAGCATCAATGTGAGATTTACATACACGGACGGGTTGGATTCCGTCGGGTTTGAAACATGTCAAACCACACTTTAACTATCTAATGCATGGGCGGCCAGGTTTTAACCCATTACTTAATATTTTCAAGTTATAACCGACCCAAATTGACCTATTTCGGCTGGGTTGGTCAGTTTGGGCGGTTAACCTGTAAAAATGTCCGCCCTACGTATTTGCCTTTATGTAACTCCACCCGTTGAATGAGGGCAAGGGCAAGGGAAAATATGTTTATTTTTTATGCTTTGTTGACATTATCCCTCACGTGTCATTTTCAACCACTCTCGTCACGACATACGTCATTATCCATTAATAATATCCGCTAATATTTTTTACAAGATTGTAGGAAAAATAACTATTGAGTTGTGATTGTGGGAATGAAGAATATGAGGGAGGGCAACAGTTGGTAGGACAGTTAGCAGAGCATGGTGGAGCCCACTACTTGCCCTTCAAATTGTAAATAGCTTGAGGTGTTTTTTAAGCTTCAAAGGCAAAATTGGTGCCCATGCCCTTGCCTTTCAAGCACGGGTGGAAGTGCTTTTAGAGAAAGCGAGATAAAAGAACTTTCTTGGGGGACTTTGATATAAAAAACTTGTATCATGTCACGTGGAAGGATGAGTGATATGTATGCAGTGTTTAGTTTGAACATAATATGTACTATGAAATTTGAATTATAACAAAAAACTTGAAACACATTTAATGTTTTGACTAGGCAGCATCGACCACTCTTGCAATTTTGCTAGTATTTCATTTTGATCAATAACTAGCCTTTGATAAATATGATCTGTTAGAGAGAGAGATAAAAAGAACTTTTTTGGGGGACTTCGATAAAAGAATTTGAATGGGGACTTTCTTTTCACATGGAAAGATAAGTGACATGCATGCAATGTTTAGTTAAAACACAATTGTGTTAAGAAGTTTGAATAAAAAATCAAACTTGAAACGCATATTATGTTTTAACTAGGTCGTACAAATCACCCTTGCTTAGCGGCAGAGCTAGACTTTCATGCTTAGAAGGGATGCTAACTTATGGCCTGTAAATAGCTCTGTCTCTCTTCATTTTACCTAATGGCACTAGGGGTGGGTTTGAAAAATCAAAAATCAAAAAAAAATCGAACCGAATCAAACATAGAATCGAAGCCTAAAAAACCAAATTGAACCAAAATACGTTAGTTCAGTTTCAGTAGTTCAAAAATCGAACCAAACCGAATTATTTTAAAACGACGTTGTTTTACAAGTTTTACCTTGCTCCTGGTCTGTTGGTTTCGGTTTCAGCGATTCGCGAGTTTCAAAACTTTTTTCCTTGCTCCTAGTCTCTTACTGAGAGAGGTATGAACACAACAGGTTGTTGGTGTTGTTGGTGTTGTTGGCGATGCAGCGGTTTGTCTTGGGGTTTGGATCCTAGGGTTGTGGTGGTTGTGTTGGGCTTCGATCTAAGAGCCACGACAAGAGATACACCTGACATGTCTATTTTTTTTTATGATCATGGGGTTCTATAGAAATCCACGAAGATGGAGACACAGATCAGAATTCCAGATCGCAAACCCACCACAGAGTGAGCCAGTCCTTTGTCAAGGGTCGGCGCAGGAGCTAGCGCGACTTCAAAACTCTGAGCCGAAGACACCGCCGCCTTCATCGCGCTGCTACTAAAATGCGCCATTTTAATCAGAATTCTAGATCGTAAACCCATCTCTGCCCATGACGTAGCTATCTTCGACGGTGACCTGACAGCCAAGCTCATTCCCTTCGACAAAATCCAGGAAGATCTAGACCAAATCCAAATCAAGCCCTCGATTCTCACTCTTTCTGTTTACCAAGATGGGATCTTGCTGCTGAAGATCGACGATCTGGAATTCTGGGTTTGCGAAGAAAGCCACTGTCCATGACGTAGCCATCTCCGACGGATCGACGATGTAGGTCGGACCAATTTTCAGATTTTTTTTATTATATAAAAATAAACAAATTTTCAGGTTTTATTTTTTAAAAAAATTGAACCGGAACCAAACCAAACCTAAATTGAACCGAACTGAACCAAATAGTAATTTTGGCTTTGATAAAAAACGGAAACAAACCAAACCCACTCCTACTTGGCACAAAAGTCCCCACTCGAGTTTTTCTTTTTGAGAGAGAAATATACATTTGGGCTATGTTTGGGTGAGAGATTTTCAAGTTCCCAAAAAATAGAGTCCAAGTGAGAAATGAATGAACCATAAAATGTAGATAAAGTGGATTAGCAATGTCCCTCTATGAACATTACAAAAGCATATGAGAGGAATTTACAAATCCCTACTTGAAATGTGCCATTTGCAAATTTTTCTCGCATGCATTTGTAATACTCATGAAGGACGTAACTAATTCCCCCTATTTACATTTTATGGTCCATTCTATTAATTCAACTCTTTAAACTTAGGCCCAGTTTGGGGTTACTTAATTTTGTTTAAAAGCAGCTTCTTAAAAAAGTTGGGACATAATTGTGTTTGGTAAATAAAAAAAAGTGTTTTTTTTTTCAAAATCATGAGTTCAAAACAGCATAAAACAGAAGCAGTTTTACCCTTACTTCTCAAAAAAGCGCTTGTTTTTAACAGAGGTGGGTGAACAATACCAATTAATGAAACTTTCATATTGACAATCCTACCCCCATATTTTTCTCTGAGTCTCTTCCTTTCCTCTTTCCCTTCATTCACTCTCTCTCATACGATGCCTCGCCACGTGCAAGCTCGTCGATGGATCCGAGTCTATGGCCATGCCGGTGGCATGGGCCATCGAGATGGTACACACCATGTCGTTGATTCACGACGACTTTTCGTGGACAACGACGACTCCGGCAAGAAAACCCACCAACGACGACTTCGAGGACGGCATCTCACCTTATCTCTTAGTCCACTTTTATCTTCCAATTTCAGTTATTTAGATATTATTTGAAAATTATAGTAAGATCAAGAGCCTTTAGATAAAGAAATTGTGTATGAATTTGAAAATTTGGGTTGATTTTGGGCAGAGAGAAAGTCGGAGGAGTAGGAACCTTTTGAGTTGCAAAGATCTAGAAAAAAATAACAAATAAATTAGTTAGCATAGCCGCAAGTTTGATAAATGCATCTAATTAGACTATTTTTATATTGAACAATTTGTAGATATTTAATCTGTTTGAAGTCTGTAGTATATAGTTGACAGTATTTTAACTACCTTATATGATCTTATATTATTTCAATATTTTAAAGAAATTTTGTCATAATAATTATTTACAATTTGGGCTACGTAAAGTAAGACTAAGATTATAAGAAAAAAAAAAGTATATGTAATAAATTGACCAATATTTTTGCCAAACAATTAAATTAATAATACATCCAGTAACATGCCATTTTTAGTCATTTTACACAGTTACAACAATTTTATATACAAGTTTACCAAACACTTACACTGTTTTTTTTTTGCTAAAAGCACTTTTACAACTACAATTTACCAAACACTTACCTGCTCTTTTTCACAGCTGTTTATTCTCACAGCACAGCAAAAGTAGTTTTGAAAAACAAGTACAGCAATCCCAAACTGACCCTTAAATAGCCTTAGATTTAAATAGCTATGTGCTGACCGGCAAACAAAAGGGTAACTTGGGGCTAGTTTGGGATTGCTGTGCTTTTTTTCAAAACTGCTTATGCTGTGCTGTGAGAAAAAACAGCTGTGAAAAAAAGCAGGTAAGTGTTTGGTAAATTGTAGTTGTAAAAGTGCTTTTAGCAAAAAAAAGCAGTTTCAGAGTGTTTGGTAAACTTGTATATAAAACTGCTGTGACTGTGTAAAATGACTAAAAAGGGCATGTTGCTAGATGTATTATTAATTTAATTGTTTGCCAAAAATATTGATCAATTTATTACATTTTTTTTTTATATTTTTCGTCTTACTTTACGTAGCCCAAATTGTAAGTAATTATTATGACAAATTTTTTTTTAAAAATATTGAAATAATATATGATCATATAAGGTAGTTAAAATACTATCAACTATATAATACATACATCAAACATATTAAAATATCTACAAATTGTTCAATATAAAAATAGTCTAATTAGATGCATTCATCAAACTTGTTGCTATGCTATTTCTTAATGCTTTCATCTCTTGTGATCCTTACTACCAAAAATTACCCCTATAGGCATCAGCTAAAAACCAATGCCTTTCACTTATAATAACCGAGGCTTTGGCCAGTGATACCTATGACACATGTAATAGGCATCGGTTTTTAGACGATGCCTATTCTACAATTAGCATCGTTTTTTTTGGGGCAACCAATGCTAATGAGGGATCGTATACCCATTTTGTGTAATACTCCGATGCCTAATGTTGCTATAGCTTCAATAATTGTAATGAAACCGATGCCTATAAGGCATCATTTTTTTCTTTTATCAATTAATGTTTTCATGACATATTGTTCAACAAAATGCTCTTAATAGATATGGAAATCAAATTTCATTGATAATAGTAACATGTTACAAAGTTTTCTAATAAACTACATATTTCAAAACACCTATATATACAACTTACTAATCAGAAACGATTACAGTATCTTAAAAACCATTTTCCTGCAATCAATTTTCCTGCAATCCAAAGAACAAAAAGAGAGAATTAGACTATGCATATGTTAATATCATCAATGGAACTAGCAAGTGAAAAACTTGTATAGAAAATCCAAATTCTAAACATAACACCAATAATTCAATAAATTGAAAACTCAAACAACAATCATCCCAAAATCATCTAAGCTCTATAAATTCACTTGGTACAAGACCGATGCACAAAACAGAGGTAAGGCATATAAAGGATTAATCAACAGCAGAGAGGAGCTGGGCAAGCGAATCTACAACTGCAAAACAAATTGAAAGCTTAACATCTACAACTGCAAAACAAATTTTTGCAAAACCCTTAAAGTAAACATGGTTTCAGAATCGTGGCCAATAATTTAGGTTAAAGCATTAGCCAAATAACTGATTTTTGACATGAGAAAAAATACCTCAATATCAGGCCAATAATTTAGTAAAAAAAAGGTAAGCAGAATTATATCACTAAACAAGCCAAATGAAAAGTTTTATCTAGAAAGAGATAACAAGTATAAGATAAGTGAAACATTTAATGTTGTGTTTGGATGAGAGATTTCCAAGTACCAAGGGATTTAGCCTAAATTAGTTAGAAATGCACGAAAGGAAACATTAGATAGAAGGACTGAAAATGCACTACTTGAGCATTACAAAGTCACTAAACAGCAAATGACTCCTTTCAAGTAGTGATTTACAAGTCCCGCTAAGTACATTGCATCTAGTCATTTACAAATCCCTCTAAGTTTATTGCATCAAGTCATTTCTTACTAACGTAGCCTAAATCTCTTGGTACTCGGTAATCCCTGTCCAAACATAACATAAATATTGTTGTCTACTCCTAAAAAGCAAGAATGCAGAAGAGTATTTCTAAAACCAAAAACGAACCAAAGCAGAGTGCACGTTAATGAAGGGTAAGGAAGGAATGCAGTCAAAAATCATCTCATGATATGGTTCAAAATTCTCACCTTGTCATCAACATCAGTGAAATTCCGGACGTACATAACCTCGTAACCCAAATGCTTTAAGTATCTGTAGAATTCCAATTCAATTTCACCCATGATTAGTTGCTACAAACTAATCTTCACTTATGTATTATGCCAAACAGATTTTGCAGCGTTTGACAGTGATCAACCAACTAATTCTAACAGAAAACAGAAAACACAAAAGTACATGCATAAAATCAAACATATCAAATTCTGCACTAATCAAAGCACAATTAATTGCATAATTATTGAATTAAACATGCAAATAATGAGATTGAATGTGCGAACCTGAAGAGGACATCGAAATTGACGGCGGCGCGAGCGTGGCCAAGATGGCTGAGGTCGTGGGCGGTGATTCCACAGATGTACATGCTGACCTTGCCGGGTTCTATCGGCCTGAAGATCTCCTTCTGCCGGGTCATCGAGTTGTAAACCATGAACTCCTTGCCGGCGGCCATTCTCGGAATTCTCAACCCTTTGCCGGGCGCTCAATTCTCTCTAAAGTCTGCAATCGAATTGGGAAAAAATCCTAACCCCTATTTGAAGTTCCTTTTATGTTCCAAATTCGATTCGCAGTGCGTAAATAAAATCCACTTTTCTCGAGTATGGGTTCAGATCTAAGATTAAAAACAATAACCCAACCTAGATAATCAGAATTTTGATAAAAAAAAAAACTGACAATCAAAAATTGTTGCAGAGAAGAACCCCACTCTTGTTGCCGCTGGGGGAGACTCATGTACTGGCTTCGTCGAGGTTCCAATTTCTTCGAATTTTTGCTGAACATTCAATCCCAACAACAAAATGTTCAAATAAGCAGAATTAGAGGTTGAGAGAGAAGGAAACCTACCCTTTTGCTGGTGAAGAGTGCTTCAACTTGATGAGAGCGACACATCGAGCTCGAGGGAGACTTCTCAAACGGCAAGAGGGGAGCGGTGAGACGGAGAGAATGAACGAGCCTGGGTTTTCAGAGAAAAATATGGGGGTAGGATTGCCATTATGAAAGTTTCATTAATTGCTACTGTTCACCCGCCTCCCTTCAAAACAAGCGCTTTTTTGAGAAGCAACCTTCAAGTTGCTTCTGATTTCTGCTCTTTTGGATCCATAATTTTGAAAAAAAGCACTTTTTTTTTATTTACCAAACACATTTATGGTCCCAACTTTTTTAAAAAGCTGCTTTTAAAAAAATTTAAGCAATGCCAAACTAGGCCTTGGTATAGTGGAAGATCCCTTAGCTAGCTTTTAACATGTCTGCCTAAGATGTCCGTACAATTAGAGGAGTGGTTCTACCGAGAATTAAGAGTCCTATATAGTTTACATGGCCTTATGGGATTGATGCAAAGTGACGGCAGGAACATAATAATTGTTGACACAAACCAAACGTACAATCCACCAAGCTGGAGGGATAGAAAAGAAAAAAATTGGAACCACATGGCCTTTCCAAAAACTAAAACTGAAAAAAAAAAATAATAATTAAAGGCTTTATCTTGAGAGATTCTTTCAAGTTTCAAGGTTGTAATCAAAATTGAAAAATAATTTCAACAAGGAAATTGTGTGGTGGGTAGGTAGCAAAATTTGAATCGAAAATATGATGTTCAATAGTTTTGTTGACAAATATTCCGAGAAGGCAGGCATGAGGCATTATTATGACAATATTTGAACAAGATAGGCTAGTTTTTGCAGGGTCATATTGAAGTGGGACTCACTCCATCACCCTCTCGTCGTTTCAAAGATCCATAGGAAAATATGCCCATGGGATTCTGTCTCCCCCCGACGCACGCAGCATGAATCTTCCCATCTTGGTCTGGTATATATAATAATACGTAGATTTTGATTTAGGGTAATGTTTTCTCGTTAGACTGGTTGCTTAGAATTAACCAAACCAATAATCGAGCTTTACTTGTAGGTGTATATAATAGTAATGTTCTATGGTCAGATCATCTGTCAAGAATTAACCCTTATGAATAACTGTACTATATTACCATCTCATAACAAGAGGAATGACTTACATACCTACACCTCTTTTAAAATGTTACGGTAGCATTTCGAGACAATAATATAGTGACATGTAGTTTAACTTTTCTACATGACATTGTATTATTGGTTTAGAACATCCCGGTGGCATCTCAGAGGTGTCTACAAGTAATCTCTCTCTCCAACAAGAGCATCTTAAGAGACAAGAAGTCTACATGTATTTTACGTCATTAAATTGTCAATTTGGACTACACATTCAAATAAAACATAAGCTGATAATAGTATTTATCTGGTACAAGGAAATATGTCCCCCTGTATTCCTGTATGTTTACCATATGGAGGCTAAGTTGATTGTGTGTATACAATCTGTGGTGAGCATAATATATCAATATATGTGCAAAATCTAGTAATTCCACTTCTTGGAATTTCAAAGGGTGTGTGCTGATGTATTTCTTTTTCCTCTTCATTTATATACTATAATTGATTTTCAGACTAGCGTGGCATATGGACCCTACATAAAAAACTGGTCACTAGATAGTGTTCTGGTATTTAATTGGTAAGACTTCTATTTCAGAAAGAGAAAAAGCAATATCACCGTCAAGAAATTTTTGGGGGAATCCTTTTCTTCCTTGACCTTTGTTGGCTTTCATTTGGAAAAGAATAGGAAAGCTGGTAATTTTGAGGAAATGATAAATTCCATCTGTCTCTCTCTTTAACTACATTCATGGTTGCCCAGACAAGGACATTTTCTGTCCACATGAGATTTGAGAAAGAAAAAAAAAATCTACATGAGATTTGAAAAAGAAAAAAAAAAATCTTTTACTGAAAATTTCGAATTCCTCGTATTAGGGTAATTCTCACTTTACTACCTTTAAGTATTGTAAAATTTGCACTTTGCTGCCCTTGATTTTTTTCGTTTCACTTTCATACCCAAAGTTTGATTTATGTGCCACTTTCATACTTCTGTTAGTATATTCGTCAAATACTCCGTAAATTGATGACGTGACACAGTTTTAGCCCATCAATTTTGCCACGTGGGATGAAAAATAAAATAAATATTAAAAAACAATTAACTAATGAAAATATAAAAAAATCTCTCTCCATCTTCGACCTCACCCTCTCTAGGCTATTATCCAAAAACCCAAACTACCACCTCACTTTCTCCTACGAGCCCTTCAATCTCTTCCTCTCCTCCACCAGTAACGTCCAAATCAAAAACGGATCGATCCCAATGTTCATCCAGTGCTACTAAAAATTGCACTTTCTTCCGGTTCGTCTTGTTGACGCCACATAATCTCGAAGTCGAGTCGGTGAAGTCACTCTATTCTATCGGCGTCTTCTTATTTTCTCTCTCTCTCTCCCTTCATCCTCTCGGTATGGTGTCGATCCAAAGCAAGCGATGAGCTGGCAACCCAATCGAAGTCTGAGATCTAAGATCTCGTTTTCGACTGGGTTGAAGTTAGAGAACTTAGATCTTGTTTCCGATTGGGTCACTTGTCACAATCGGTGCTTCATCGAAAGGAGGAAGGCAGAAGAGGAAGAGAAAAGGGAGAGAAGAGAGGGTGGTCACCAGATTGGACGAAAGGGTGGAGTTTGTCGCAGGTGGAGGGTTGGGTTGCTTTTTTATTTTTTATTTTTATTTTCTATTTAATGAAACATTTTATTTTGGATTAAATACACAGTCAACAAAGAATTTTATTAAGTGCCACGTGTCAATTTTTAATTGGAAGATCCAACTCAATTCATCCACGTGGCAAATTTAAAGGGCCAAAGGTATGCCACGTCATCAATTAACAGAGTATTTGACGGAAATGCTAAAGAAAGTATGAAAGCGACACAAAAATCAAACTTTAGGTATAAAAGTGAGACGAAAAAAATAAAGTTAGCAAAGTGCGAATTTCGCGATACTTAAGGGTAGTAAAGTGAGAATTACATGAAGTATTAACTCAAAATTTAAAATTATCAACAAAAAGAAATCACAAAGCTTAAAAGGAAAAAGTTAATAGGGGATGCAATTATTCACCTATCAACAAGTAATATCAGATGCAATCAAAGTTGGATCCAAAGTTTAATAAGGGTAAATTAAGTACTTTGACCAAAAAAAAAGTAGGGAAATGATTTATGCATATTATCACCTTCGACCCACTTCTCTTTTTATCTAGCAATTGAATTGTGTTGAAGATTGCAATCCCACATTGGAAACTTGACAGGATAATTACAACTATATTGAATGGTTCCACTCCTAATTACACTGAGGACTTTTGTGATAAAACCTAATACCTGCCAATTTGTGTAGGTAGTTAAGTTGAGACAATATCGGTGTAATTAATAGTGGGTCGTTAATCCAATGGTGAAACATTAACATGGTAACAGAGCTGGAGTTGATGACCATTCCAATTATGAACAAGACCTTATCCGACGACAAATTTTCCGCTGCTTGAAAATAAAGAAAGAAGAGGCTACTAATGTGAAATTAGTTGCTTGTGTGGCTCATTAAAGAACGGTCCCACGTGAGAGAGATTGTTGAAGAATGCAATCCCACATTGGAAACTTGACATAATAAATAACAATATATATTGGAGGACTAAGATCGTGAGACCATCCTGCACTCCTGCTTTTTTTCTAATTTTGGAATTGCTTATGTAAAAGAACCTTAGCATTGCGGCTCTCTCTCGCCTAAGAGCAGCTCCAGCCATCCAAAGGCTTCTAAGCAGATGGGCCACTTCCAAAAACAATGACCTCCAGCGGTAGTTCACAACCCAGGTAAGTGGGTGGAGTCCACGGGCCTAGGAAGCCCCTCAGACAAATTTGGCCCAGGCTTCTACCCATGAGATTGTTGACGTCATCCTAACGTCAGCCACTTTCACAATTTTATAGCCACTGCCCAACGGGCAAATTTGCAAGTGGGGTAGTACACGTGGCACAAGCTGGGCCATTGGATCTCCAACTGTCATAAATCCAACGGATATAATTAATTTTTGACTAAAAAATTTAAAAAAAAAAATTTTCTGTAAAATTGTGGAAATAAAATTGTTGGAATTAGTTAATCCTTTATTTTCAATCACACCAACAAACAAAGCAAAGTTCAACACACTTACAAAAAAAGCAAAGTTCAACATACAAATAAACAAAGCATACTACAAAACACAAATAAACAACTAGAAACAAAGCAAAGTTCAACACACAAGTAGCTTTGCTATTTATTGCTAGCACTACAAAGTTAGCTTCATTCATTGCGAGCACCTTTCAATTCCCACAAGTGCTCGATCCAGTCACTTTAACGCCTATTGTGGACGTAAGAAGATTGCACTGTAGTATAACGCTGAATGATTTTGTCGTTGTAACGGTCATCCCTTTCCAACGGGTCATGATGCGCAGGTTCTTCATTGTTATCACATGCAAGATAAATTCTAGTTCTTGCATTGTTCATCGTATCTGATTCAAAGTCTTATGGTTCATCATAATCATACTCATCGTGCACAATCATGTTGTGAAAGATGATGCATGCCATCATGATGCTCCGAAGCTCATCATCATCAAACAACCAAGCAGCTCCCCTAATGATGGCCCAACGAGCTTGAAGGATCCCAAAACACCTTTCCACATCTTTCCTATATCCCTCTTGCCTCGTGGCAAAATTTCTTTCCTTATCTGGTTGGGGATGTGGACTTGTTTTGACAAAAGTCGTCCACGTTGGGTAAATTCCGTCTGCTAGGTAGTACCCACCCGAGTACATAGTCTCATTGATTTCATACGTGACTTGAGGAGAAATCCCTCGCAAGACGTGGCTGAACATTGGAGATTGTCCAAGGACATTGAGGTCATTTTGAGATCCCGGGACCCCCAGAATGATACTTCTTGTTCCTATGACACCACCGCCTCCAGAATGATACTTCTTGTTCCTTTTCTATTTTGGTAATCTTCATGCAAAGCACTTGGGGCAATTTTTCCACTGCCAATGCATACAGTCGATGCTTCCAATCCTACCTGGAAATCCTCAATGCTCAGCTTTTTGTAAAAGTCTAACGAGGTCGGCTGGCGTGGGTTGACGAAGGTACTTAGCTGAGTACATTGCTTCAACTGCATGACAGAATCTCTTCAAAGACTCTGGGACAGTGGATTTTCCCATTCTTGTAATTTCATCGACCTGGTCTGCAGATGCGCCATTGGCAAGCATCCTCAAGGCAACAGTAAGTTTCTGCTCCAGAAGAAGCCCCAAAACATTCACATCATCCCTCATTTGCACAAAGTATGGATCGTAATTGCACATATCATGCATGATTTTCTGGAACAAGTAGGGCTGCATTCTATATCGGCATCGAAAATCCACATCTGAGTACAAAGGATTTGGGATGAATAATCATCCAACAAATTCTGGCCTCTGAGATGCCTATCTCTATCTCTGTTTGGTTGCCTTCTGGGTCATAAGCCACCTGCTTGTTGGTTTTGTTGCTCGAGCATCACTACCGTTTGAGCGACTAAACTCGTGTGTGCCTTTCTCGCCTTTTGTTGTTGGGCACGTCTCCTTCTTTGCTCTTCATCTTCTCGCTCATGGATCTCTAGTAACCTTCTCGTGTTAGACATTGAAATCACAATTAAATTTCTAAAAGCTGAGAATTGGGGAGCATAAAGGATAGAGATGATTGGTGTGAGCATATCATGTGGTTTGAAGGCTTTTTATGGACAATCTAGATTCAACTTAAAGATTAGATAAGGACACGTGGCGTGACGAGAGTGGTTGAAAATCTAATCGGAAATCTGAGCTTAGATTTTTAACAGATAATGACACGTGTCACAATCATAGTGGTTCAAAATCTTATCGAAAATTTGAGCTTAGATTTTTAATGGATAATGACACATATCACACCAAGAGTGGTTGAAATTATTATCGAAAATCTAAGATCAACAAAGCGTATTCAACCATGAATAGTGGTTATTTAGATTATTTTAACACTATTTAGGGTTGTATTATTTTAATTGTGAATTTTAATTTAAAAAAATTGTGAATAGTAGCTACCTAGACAACTCATAAACAGGTAAAGTTGCACAAAAACAGTTGCTATTTGAGCAGTGAATAGTAACTGCCTAGCGCCCCCCTTCAACCGCCGACCCTTTCTTTTGGGTGGGGTCGGTGGCAACCTCATCTCATTCTTCCCTAATCCTCTTTTCCCTAGCCGAGAGTTACTACCCACCTGTTTCGGCTATTCGACTCATGGAGTTCTTCCTCCATGGACTTCGGTTAGAGGTGTGCTTTAGGTTTCGGTGGCTGCTAAAGTGCAATTTGCTCTATTTGGTAGGATTATGGAATCGCTTTTAGTGCGGGTGGCTTGCCCACCCCCATTTTTTGTACATCCTTTCAGTTCGTTGGTTCTTCTTTCCTATGACGGCGGCGGCTTGGCGATGGTAGTGCGGCTATTTTGGTGGAGGAGACTAGTTCTCGTTTCCAGATCTAGGATTTTCGGCTAAGGATTGTTATGGACTCACTTTTGGGGCCTGTTTCCTTATTTTACTTTTGTACTGGGATGCACTTTTACTTTAGTGTTATGGTTGTCTTTGGACTTGCCTCACTTTGTATTACTGTGTTTTAATTTTATTGAAATTAGTTGTTTGACAAAAAAAAAACAATATATATTGAATGATTACACACCTAATTGCACTGAGACACTTTTGTGATAAAACACAACACAGTAATATCGGTGTGATTACTATTTTAATCAATGACCTCGGCCCGACCCTTCCAATTGTGAGCATTGAATATTCTGCTACCTAAAGAAAAGGAAAAAAAAAAGAAAAATGATTGGTGTAGGATTGGATGAATGTGTGGCTCACTAAAGAGCGATCTCACTTGAGGGGGTGTGTTGAAGAATGTGAAAAGTCCCACCTTGGAAACCCTACAAAATAGAATATAACTTTGGTTCCACTTCTAATTACACCAGAGTTTTTTGTGAAAACTTCACACATGCTAGGCTAGCAAGTGAATGAGTTGGGGACCGCTAGGCCCGTCTTTGAAATTATGGCAGATTGAACAAATTAAAGAAAAATCAAAGTCAAAATTAAAATGAATGTGCAGAAGATAAAAAATAGTGAGCATGAATCACTCTTTAAAAAGCTTTGAGGAGCTTACTTGTGAGGAGTATTTTAAAAATTCCTTTTCTTGTCTAGTTGTTGTGTGTACCATATTAAGATTGTATAATTCAAGTGGTCTGAAAAAGGCCCCTGCCCACCTGGGCCACCTCTCCCTCTAAGCTCTATACCTTCCACTTCGGAGGACTACAAATACCCACCCACACCCTCTCTTATCACTCATGCTCAATCCCCTCCTTCCTCTCTTCTCGCCTCCCTCCCTCCTTCTATCTCTCTCTCTCTCTCTCTCTCTCTCTCTCTCCAAACAACACAAAAATCTCTCTTCATTATAATTTCCTAACACCAGAAAAACAGAGTCCTCTGCTTTTCCCTGTTTCTTAAACACCACAAAACAAGACCCCTCATCTGAATCCTTTATTTTCCCCTACCCTCTCTTCTTTCATTTCATTTTCCACCTCAAACTATCGTTTTCCCTTTCAAATTTTCGTGGAAATTTTCATCGTATATGGCGACAATCGTGTGCCAAGGTCTGCAGTCATGCCTGGAGTCTCCTCATCTTGTAGAGCCAAGAACCCTAAGGCTAAAGTTTTCTGCACCAGTAGCTCATCACTTCTCTCCAATTCCCCCCCAAGAATTAGGAATAAAAGCTTGTTTTTCTGAAGAGAAATGCAATAATTATGAGGAAATCAACAGCAATAAGGCCACCTCCAAAAAATCTGACTTGGTGGGTGGCTGGAGTTTCCTCCAAGCCATCTCCAAACCCTCACTAGAAAACCCTACTGCTGAGGTGGACAAAGAAAATACTTACACCCCTCCAAGGGTTTACAGGAGCTCATCAGTTACTAAGCTAAATGAGAAGAGCTTGGAGTTGTGCACTGAAGACTTGGGCTGCGAGACCGGCGCCATTATCACAGAAAGCTTCAGCATTTTCTCACCAATGTCTGAATCAGAATTGAATGCGGCACCAAGGGAGCAACAAAATAAGCGTAAGTTTTCAGTTGGAAAGAAGGCGAATAATGTTCATAGTTTCCCACCTCCATTGACAACGATAAGCGGCAAGGATTCTCTACAAGTTAGGCCTCACAGGGAAGATGGTAGGCTGATCATCAAAGCTGTCAAGGCCCCTTTAAGTCACTCATGCTTCCAAGCTGAAAGGAGCAATGGCCGCCTTCGATTGTGCTTTTCGAAAACCTTTGCTCCCAATTTTGACTCAGAAGAAGAAGCAGCCACTCAAGAATACAATGAAGGGTGTGAAAATGACATAAATGAGAAGGAGGAAGCAGAAGAACAAGATCAAGAAGTAGTGGGAGAAAATAAAGAAGAACATGATAAGGAGGAAGAAGAAGAAGAAGAAGAAGGGAAGAGATCAAATGTGTGTTTGATGGAGGGTGAGGAGGTGGATGGGAATAGTTTGAATGTTGGGGGTGAAGAGGGAATGGACAAGTTTGAAAGGCCAAGCAGGTGCAAAGAAGGTGGCGGTGAGTGTGAGAAGAAAGGATTGTTAAAGTATTGGGAGCCCTTTTGGGTGGCTACTTAAGTAGGATTATTAATAATTAAAGGTTAATTAAGTATAGTATTGGATCTCTCAGCTGTGTGATTAAAATTCACAATTTTGTGTTTGTCTTTTCTCCCTTTCTATTCTACAAGTTCCCTTTTAGTGTTCATAAGGTACCCTTGTGGTGGTAGTCGGTAGTTAATATCGTTACTCTCTCTCTCTCTCTCTCTCACACACACACACAAAGACACATAGACACACAGACAACAGAAATGATCAGACTTTCTTCAAATAATTCTATTTCAATGACACCAATACTTTCAATTGAATGAAGAGCTAAAACACTCACAAATGGGAGGTGGTTCTTATACTAATGCAGTAATTAACTTTGATTTCATTAAAACAAAAAACAAAATTTCATGCAGTTGCTCTCCACCAAGAGAAGTAAATTGGAATGACATAACTCATCCATCGACATCCAGGCTAGGCATGCAAAATAATTCCATCTCACTGTGTAAAATCTCCTACAGAAGGCATTTTGGCAATAATCAGGTGAGATTTGGGTGGACCCAATATACATGTAGGAAAATATACCCATTGGAAACTAAGACCCTATTTTTCTTATATGTAAGGAGTTATTCTTTCTTGACAGTCACATGACCTGTTTTTGTACACAAGTTATAGTTGAAAGAATTATTCTCTTTATAATCATTTAAAGATCATCGCTAAAAAAAATTATTCGATTTGAAGACTGTTTAGTTATTCATATATATGAATCAAACAAATTGACAGTTCATCATGGAGATGTTACTTGTTACCATAACTGTTGATTTCTTCGAAGCATATGGATGACTAAAAGATATTCAAATTGACAGAATTATATTCTAGAGATGTTTCTTAGATAATAATGATAAAGAGGATGAACGATTCTGATTGTGATGTTTACATAGTAAAATGTTGTCACTTCAACAATTGGAAATGAGTCAAATCCATGACAATCTATGGTAAGAAATTGATGATGGTAATAATTACTGAGACAAACTCTCCAATCCACAAGACTTATTACATGACAAATAAACTCCATTAGGATCACATGTAGTTTCAATATTCCTTTTATCTTTCTCGTCACATGGACTATTGAACCCAAGATAGAGAGTTATTTTCGAACTGTCACAACTAGCTCATGAGTGAGTATATATATAAGTTTTAGTGCTCCTCTCTATTTCTCTCGTCACGTGAGCTATTAAACTCATCTATTTCTCTTGTCATATGATCTATTAAACTCTTGCCAAAAGAGTTTTCGAGCTGCCACAGCTAGCTAAAGGGTGAATATATAAATTATGCATGTTTTTTCTTTATTCCATTTATAAACTCATCTGTCATGCCATCAGCAATTTCAACTTTAATCGGAATATGATGAGTATGACGACTGCCCTTCTGTACATGCTTTAATAACCATATATAGTGCAATACAAGGATGTATCATTTAGCATACCGTACATATGTGTGGGACACATATTATCATCTCTAAAATAAAGAGGGATTCTGCGTGATCTTATATATACCGTTCAAGCTTTTGGGACCAACATATCTGTGACTCAGAACCAAAATCTTCCCACAAGGGCATCAGAAACATGATGTATAGCAGCTAAAAGCACAAAAGGGTAAAAGGTTCCTTCATTTAACTGCCAGCCTGATATAGTTGCAAGTGGGCACTGCAGTCTAGGGCTGGTATAGGTACCTTACAGAGAGCCCCTATATATGGGGGTCTCATGCTAGCTAGCTATCCCAACATGCGTACCGACCTTACATCTTAATTTGAATGGTAATAGTTAATCATCTTGCTTCATCTTCATGTACGTACTGTGTGCTCTCACCACCATTGAAACATGTTATCAACTTATCATCAACTACCCTATAGCCATGCACACATAGAAGGACTAATCGTATCAGTTACCATATGTTTCTGTTTTCATCCTTTTGGAAGCATTCTTCAGTGTTTGATAGTTCAAGTTGCACTACAAGAAAAATAAGGTGGGAAAAAGCTTATTATTGACTAATGAGATGAATAAATGAATATCAGTTGCTATTATAGGTTTATTAGCCACAAATATGTCCTTTTATCTACCCAGAACACTTGTTACGTGGTGTACGACTTCACGTATTATAATATAGTTGACAATATGATTGTTATATATGTCTTACTTTTAGGGTACATTAATTAAAAATAAATACACATAACATGTATTATAATTTTAATAGAAATTTCTAGTACACCGAAAAATCTCTCATTTTACCCACCTCAATTTGTACAACTAGTATTTGTGGCTACTGTTATGTTTTCTTAAAATAGTATTATTATTCACTCATATTATAACACGTGTTTTGTTTATTAATGCTATGAAACTGCATAGCAGATGTATGTGACGGCAGTTAATTAAAAAAAGTTAATAGTATAAAGAGATAAAAGGTTGTGGGAGAGGGAAAAAAGGAGAGTGCATCCTAAATGATATTACTAATTAAATTGTATTATATCAACTTTTTAAACTTAGAAATGACATAAGAGTAATAGAAATGACACAAGAGTAACTTAATCTTCTTGGTTGAGAAGGATGGTTCTCTTAATATGTAGTACATAGTATAGATTAAGCCCTAAAATATAATCACATCACCCACCCTGTCATACAAAATGTCGGTTAGTAACATGTGGCGACCTTAGGATCAGACTAATACCGGTAAACTTGCATGTTTTTTTATCATAATAGTTAGTATGTATTGACGAGTAGCTTTCTCTATTAATTGCTATGGATATCAAGGTCCTAGTCAGTTAAGTCTTTCAATAAGAGTAATGCCGACAGTACCTATTAACAAGAGCTAGGGTTAGAGCGCTGTTTGAATTAGGTTAATGTGCATGCATGAATCCTTAATAATTATCATCTAAATCCTTCAATAAGATTAATGATCGATCTGTTGAATTAGGGTAATGTGTGGGAGTATGAAGACAAAAGAATACTGGGTGAAAGTTGAGGTTCCATCATAAAACCAATTGATAATATGAGAAGTACCCCAATTTTCTTATAAGGTCATGCAAGACCCCCTTTTTATTTATGTGTGATTCATTTTCAACATAATGCCAACAGTACCTTTTTCTCCTTTTTTTTCTCTAAGAATGTCACATGGAACAAAGAAAGTACATTACCCATATATATAGAGCCCAGAGGAAGGCAGTGCCTCATCGTGGAGTTAGGGCATCCATTCATTAGGGATTCTCGATAGGATAACGTGCATGTTTACTACTCATCGATTGTCTGCATGTACTATCTCTCTTGAATTTTCAAACCTTCACTTCAATTAATGTATTTTTAATCAAACCCAAAAATTAATTAACGCTGATAATTTACTTTCATAAGTTGAAAACTAAGCAAAGAAATAGTTTGAAAAGCAATAAATCAATAAAACAATAAACGGTGAAGTGTTTGCTTATGGTGTCGAATACTGATCAAACTTCAATAGTATGTACGGTTGAATGGTTTAAAATTCATTTGGGGCTCACCGCAAGTTAATCAGGGACCATTCAATAGCCATATCATTGAATGATACATACTACTCAAAACTTTTCCGTCAAATACTCTGAAAACAGTGTATAATACTTCCAAATGTGAGCCACGTGCCAGAAACATAATTGTAGCCCAAAATCTTTCATATCCACATGAACTGGGGTCGTTGTGAAAAGGAAATTAAGTCCCCACTAAACAGGACAGTGGAATTTGGAAGAAGGCCAAATTACATTTTTGGTCCACGTAGATGTACGTTGTTAGGGTTTCCAATATCTTATATTGTTCTTTTTGGGCTAAAATATTTGGTAAATTATATTTTGCACTCTCAAATTTTGGTGCAATTGCAATCGTATATATTATCTTTAAAACATTGAAATGTCATACATAAACTTATATTTTAGTTGCAATTTCATGCATCTGTTAGTCAAACCGTCAATTTGTGTTACATCCCGTTCCGGGAATAATATTATTTTATTCCCGGAGGTGCAAAATGACGATTTTGCCCTTGGTTGACCTTTCGGTTGACTTTTGCGTCGTAGCTCGTACGACGCATTCACTTGTATTTTCGTGACGTGCTGGTCGCTACGAACGCGTAGACGCGAGCCGTACGTCGTTCGGACTTCGAACGAATATTTTACGGGCTTTGAGTTTCGACTTTTCCCGTAATTCAATTTTGGGCTGGGGCCCATTTGGCAGCAGGCCATGTGGCCTTATCCCAGATTTTCAGGGATGTTGTCTGGGTCTTGGACCCGTGTCCCTTCCTTCTTCTTCTCTTTTCTTCTCTGCAGCAAAACAGAACCAAAGAAAAACCACTCCCAAATTTACTCAAGGCACCCCGTGCCACTGTCACCCTCCTTCTCGGTTACACCCCCAGCTCGATCTCACATCGGTGAGCTTCATCACCACCCCCGAGCAAAACCCGAGCTTCGTGGAACCCAGCTTGAACCGAGAAACCAAAAACCCAGAATCTGCCATTTTCCGGCGAGATTCCACCTCGATCCAGGCCTCGATCCAACTCAAAAACCTTACCAACCTCTTCCTCGAGGTCCCTGGAGCCCTATTCTGGGCCTGCAAGCTTGAATCGATCGAGGAATTCCAGTTCTGGAAATCGGAGTTTTGGAGCCGAGGCCTTTTCTCCAAATTCCGGCCAACTCCGACCGAGTTTGGGCCCCAAAGTGGTATAACTTTCTTCCCCTTGACTCCAGCTTCATTTTGGCTTTTGAATCGTTGACTTTGGTTGAGAAATGGAGGTTTTAGGACGAATTGAAGTTTCCCGGCCAATTTTCCAGTTTCCGGCGACGGCGGCCGGCACGGCGGCCGGCGGCGGCGCCGGCGACCGGAAAAAGACCAGAGGACCGGCGCTGACGTCAGCGATGACGTCAGCAAACCGGGTCGAACCGGCCTTGCTGACGTCAGCGAACCGGCTCAGACCGGCGCTGACCGGCTCTGCTGAGCCGCGAGTGAAGCCGCGCGTGGAGCCGCGCGTGAGTGAGCCGTTGGAGCCGCGCGTGGAGCCGCGGCTTGGCGCGTTTGAGCCGCGCGTGAGGGCGCGTGGGAGGTCCAAATTCGATTCTGTTTTCACGGGGCGACTCGTGACGACGTGTACTACCTCGGGGTAGTACGCATGATAATTTTCTAGGTGTTTTGGACCTCCAAATTGAGAAAGCAAGGAATAGGTTAATTAATTAGTTACTTCGTTACCTTTATGAGTTTAATCACTGTACCGGTGATATCTCATATAGGTGAGACCAAATGGCAGCGTGTGGCGGCGTGTGCGACGGCACACGGCGGCCCACGGCGGCGGTTTTGGGGTTTCCGACCCCGAAACTCCGTTTTCGGGTTTCCGAACGCCGTTTTCTTCGTATTTTCAATTACGTTATTAATCTTGGGTGTTCCAAATTAGGTTTGGCGACCCTTGGCGCTCGGAGGACATACGTTTGGACTTCCCGGCTTCGGTATTTGTGAGTGGGCCCTTTCCCTACTATTAAATGTGTTTTATTTTGGGAAATTATATTTTGGTTTATTGCCTACATTATATTGTGGTTTTAAATGGATATTTATATCGTTTTATTGGTAGACCTCGTACTTGTGGTATTTACTTGGTTTACTAGCTTAGCTCGGTAATCTGTTGGGCTTTGGAAATTAGTGGGCTTTGGGCCTCTAATTCCATTTGAGAATTTCACCATATTTTGGTGAAATTCCGTATTGGTTTTGTACGCGTATTGCTGGTATCGAACCGGCCCTATTTTAGGGAATTTAGGGAATTAAGTATTTTAATTCCCTACTTGTACCTATTTGCGATTATGGGTTTTATACCTATCTGACGGCCTTGAGCCGTATTTGGGTGAACCTTTGATATGGTAATTTTCTATCGTATTTTGGGTTCACCTAGTTTGCCATTAAGTTGGTATTTCTATACCTTGGTACCCATGTGGCGTATTCTTGGTATTTCACGTATTTAGCTATATGTTTGGTATTTCGGGTACGGCCCCGAGAATACCAAATATATATTGATTATTTTGAGGGCATCCCTTATAGGGAAATTACCCCACCTTGTTTTATATAGAGTATTCAGTAGTATGTTTTCATACGCTCAACTAGGTTGCTTACACGGTGTTTATTGTACCGTCCGGGGCCAGGACCAGCTTCACGTGATTGTTCACACGCACCTATACGCTCGCTATGGACCCATAGCAGGTGCCAGCCTGTTCTAGGTCGCCTGGGCGACTCGAACTCGTTGTGATGCGCATACGCGCCAGCTTCACGTGATTGTGTACACGAGCGTACTGTTACTTATACACCCAGCCTGTTCATGACAGAATATATCTGTGTGAACTTGTGTGTTTGCTATACCTAAACGAGCATCTATCTTGTAGTCTTGGATTGTGGGGCCAGGACCACTTTCACTTGATTGTTCACACGCACCGATACGCTCACTATGAATCCATAGTAGGTGCCAGCCTGTTCTAGGTCGTATGGGCGACTCGAACTTGTTGTGATGCGCAGATGCGCCAGCTTCACGTGATTGTGTATATGAGCGTTTATCTTATAGTTTTATATTGTGGTGTTATCACCGATTTTCACTGATGCCACGGGGGCATTTATTTGGTTTACGGGTTTTCCGTAGATCCTTATTTTATGAACTTTTTGATAAAGTATTTTCTGCCGAACGGTGGCTTTCTGCCCGTTTCGGACGGTAAGTATATTTCCGTACTTACCTCGTTTTCTACCTACTATTATAGTACGTTTTCTGAAACGGTTTTTCAACCAACTACTTGATTTTGACGGCGAGGGGTTACTATTTTCTGAAAACAAAGGTTTTTACAAATGACTATTATTGGCCCACTCACCCTTTTGTTTTGCACCCCTCCAGGTTTAGTGGCTGGAGCTGTCTACGTTCGAGGCGGTGGTATGACGAAGGTTTAAATTCCTTGGTATTGTATATACTCTGTATTCCGTACTTTGTACGATTGTTGTTGTATTAAATTCTTCCGCCCGTACATTTGTGTACACTCTGGTATTCTATTATTCAAATAAATTCTTATTTCTTCAATTTGGCTTTCGTCACCCTACGTGGTGTCGGCCAGCACACTCGACTTTTGGGTGTCCACGTGTACATCCGGGTCGGGATGTGTCAATTTGACAGTTAAAGGATGGTGTAGTAACTGCGAATCACACTATTTTGCTGATATGGCCGTCACAAATATACCACATAGGAAAAAAAAATTAAAATATAATTCTTTTACAAATGTTAATTTAAGAAAAAAAACTTTTTAATTCTAATTTTATTTTTTCCCGTAATTGCCACATTATCATTTAACGCTCAAATTGAGGGATTGACTAACAGATATATGAAATTGCAACTAAAACACAAGTTCGTGTATGACATTGCAGTGTTTTAAAGATGATGTATGGAGTTGCAATTGGACCCAAACCTGAGAATGCAAAATGTAATTTACCCTAAAATACTCCTCCATATAGTTAAACACTTAAACTTATATGGATTATACTTGTATTCCCCTATGGGCGAACTTACTTGTCTGAACATCATAATCGAAACAGTTCATTCTCTTTATTATCGTCTAAAGATCATAACTGCAAAAAATAATTCAATTTGGAGATCGTTTAGTCATCCATACATGTTAAACCAATCAACGATTTTGGTAACAAGTAGCATCCTCATGATAAACTATCCATTTGTTTTATGTATATGAATGACTAAAATACCTCCAAATTAAATAATTTTTTGCATATATGATCTTTAGACGATGATAAAGAGAACGAAGATCTTTATATGATGATAAAGAGAATGAAGATCTTTAAATGATGATAAAGAAAATGAACGGTTCTGATTATGATGTTCGGACAGTAAATGTTCGGTAATCGTAAGTGGGAGGATAAGTAAGTCCCCACGGGGACACAAATATTATCCAACTTATATATCCATGTAATTTGCATTAGGTTGCAAGTCTCAATCCCTAACTGTCAATTGGTATAGACGGAAGATGACATAAATTTTCAGTTACGTTTTCTAGATAAAAACCTTTCCAAAATTCTTGTTTTTCTATTGCAAACATGTGGTCGCCAATTAGAGTTTAGTGATTGTACGCTTTTAATTGATAGTGAAAACTTCTGAAATTTGAGAACCATAGATTAACTAATACATAACATATCAGTTTTTTTTTTTCCATTTTTTTATCATTACATACTAGAATGGTAACTATAGAATAAAATGTAACAATTAATGGAATAATACATAAAATATCAGTTGTGTGTGAGGAGTTAAAAGAGATGCGGTCGAGAAAGTTTTTTCTCTCTTAAACTTGGGTCAAACTTCAATGGTACGTATTTTAAATGGTTTAAGATTTATTTGGGGCCCAACGCAAATTAATCTAGGACCATTCAATGACCGTATCATTGAATAGTACGCACCACCCAAAATTTTTCTCTTAAACTTGGGGCAATTTTTTTTTTTTTTAAAACATACATGCTTACCATTTCTTTTGTCCTGTAAATCAGCTGTATCATTTTACACTCATGGAAGTAGGAGTATAGTTAGAACTAGAAGTTGGTAAAAATGGTTGACAAAGTGATCGTTTTCTTAAAAGTGCTATAGATGATGAAAATAAGCTTATTGTACTACATAATATCAAAATTTATGTAAGTAAAAAAGATGATCATTACCTAATGCAATGATTAGTTACCGATGTGCAATATTTGTTTAGAGTAATTTTCTCTTGTTTAATAGTGATTTAAATTCTTTTGGTATATGAAATTTTTCTTGTTGGATAATTTTCCTTTTGAACGTCTTGGGATTAGGAATAGCCCTCCCGCCTTGTATTAGTATAGTAGCTAGTAGATTAATTATTTTGCAAGTACCTCTCGACGACATTATGTATGCATGGAATCCACAAAGCCATTTGATTTGATCTGATCCACGAGGCTAATAGATGACCAATAATACTGCTCCACGTGTAAAGTGTTATGTGTGGACATTTGGTAAAACGCCAAAGGTGCATTTCGATTGGTTTTTCATTTGTTGACTCTTTAAGAAAGGAGCTTTACTTAATTTCTTGGTAGTTAAGGACTCGAAAGTTGTTTGTATCATTCATGCAAAGCCACGATATAGAAGTTCCACTATCTTCTTTGGTAGAGAGCGGAGCTTTGAAAAGCCAATTGTAATAGTACACCTTCGATCGTAACAACTTTTAAAACTTTTTCATACATTACTTAGGTGGGTTGGTTTCATGCATAAGCACTCTTCGCAATTGAAATATTGCAGTTTTTATATGGAGAAAGTTCGCTCATGCATGTGCTTTTCAAATTAATTTGCGCAATCTATTTAACTTTATTTCTATATTGTCCTTTTGTTCATCCATATGATGACATCTAATAAAGCTCTAGAAATATATCATTGGCCCCATTTTCAGTGAAGTATATTAGGTGTCGGAGGGAATCGAGAATCGTATTGAAAGAGCGCAAATTCAGTTGTGAAGTTTTTACATTGCAGGTTTTGGTCCATGATCTGTTATTTTGACGAAAACGACATTGCGAGCAGTACTCAATGCTTAGTTGACATATAGGCATTTTTAGTCGATTTTTAATGTTTACTAGCTCCAAGCAGCATTCTAAGTTTTGAGTAGGACTGAGCGAGGTTTGGGTTAGTTCGGTTTTGGGTTTAAACGGTAATATGCAGTTTGTCTAAAACTCAAACCATAACTGAACCATAATGACTTAAAATCGATAGAATCAGTTTATCAATATTGCAGTTTGGTTTGGTTCAGTTTGTAGTTTTGAACCTATTGATGAAAAAAAAAATTATCATCAAATTAAGTTGTTTGTATACAGCTGTATGATGTGGATCATAATATTTTAGTAACATACGGTTTGGTTTGAGTAGTTATTAGGTTTGTTTGCCCAGTCCTAATTTTGAGGATATGTTTTAGTATGTTGTTATTTTTTGTACTTTCCTTTCTATATTAGGATTTCCTAGCAAGTTTAGGGTTGTGATATTAGACTATAGATCTTTCTGTGGTGTTATTAGGGTTTCTATCTTTCATATTATTCAATAAATGTACAACTTTGAAGTTTTCTCATATTTTCTTGTGAATTCTAATGTTATCGTTTAATTTCCTTCTCTTTGTCACGCTACGCCATTCAGACAAGAGTTTGCCCTTCTCTTTTGAACGAGCAACAAATAATATTTATGCATCAAGGTTGAGATGGAATTCTGTGTATTTACCAATGGATCTATTACATCTTTGTTGGATAAGTATCAATATCCAAAACCCAAAACTAATCTATTTATAGAAAAAATTTTGGGTGGTACGTACTATTCAATGGTCTTAGATTAATTTACAGTGGACTCTAAATGAATCTTAAATCATTCAATAGTAGGTACTATTGAATGATACGTATCATTAGAGTTTGACCCCTATTTATAAGATTTTTGGTTCTTTATAGATGGACAATTTTAAAACTAAATATTATATATTCAATGGTGCACTCTGTTAAGGATAGTATACCATTTTGTAAATCTTCCAACATCCCATTTTCAATAATTTCTCACTTTTTTTTTCTCAAAATATTCATTTTTAATCAATGACTCGTCAATTCTCTTTCAATTTCCATCATGTTTCACACCATCGATCACATATGACTATATGAGCAATATTTTAATATGATCACACATCAATATTCTAATATCTCATTCTTCATGGGTCCAACGCCACCAGCCATGGCGTCACCAACAAAAGGAACCACCACTGGTACGAAAAAGCTTCCCATCATCCTTCATACCCCACCACCATATCCACCCTAGCTACCTTGGACCCCAAATGTATAGAGAGGCATAGAAAGCAGCCCCAAAACGAGGAGACCACGAAAAAATTGACCTCAATAGTCTTAATCTGCTTATGGATAAATAGTCTACGTTCACAAACTAGGGATATAAACATCTTCTTAACCCGTTGCAATATTTGATAATTGACTTGAAATATAAATTTGAGGACATCTTTTCCTTTCATACTCTTAAGTTCCACGCATACATATTTTTAATAAGTATTTTATTAATCAAATAAACGAGGAACCTCATCCATACAATTTTATGATTACAGTTAACACAAGAGAAAGACAATACAAAACCTACCTTACAAAACCACATCTAACCAAGTAGAAAAATAACACTCACAAGGACAAAACCTTGCATCACTTTCTGATGAACTTGCAAAAGATGAGGCTCATTCGGCGAAGAAGCCCTACTATGAGAGATCATGAAAATGTCCTCATAGTCCTTTGCTAGGCGAAACAGACAACGAAACCACAACCAAAACAAAACAAAACAAAAAAAATGATAAAATACAAAAAAAACTCTTCAGAGGTACGATTCCTCAATCACGGGAGACCCACACCTAACCAACAGGAAAGATAAGCTTACAAGGCCTAAACCCAACAAGCCGGACCTAACACGATCAAGACACACAAAGTAAACATCATACCATCAACTGAAGACTTTGCAACGACAATAAAACATGATTGTGAATCTCTCGAACCACTCCAACGACCCCATGAAGGAAAGACCGCACCACCCTTTGATGATCTTGCAATCGTCGACAAAAATCCTGTTATGAGTCACCTCCAACAAACGTCAAGCTTTTCTCCGCATAATCCTTACTCACCACACAAACAACAAAATCACCACCTCATATTTGAACAACAATTATCGCTTTAAGATCCGAGGTTGAGCAGTAAGTCATAACTGCTACAAAATCATTCCTCCTCAGAAAAAGAGAGTGACCACAACCACAATCACAATCACAAATACTTTTCTCAATAAAACGAGAGAGCAACCACTATTAAAAATATGCAAAGAAAGAGAAGGAAGGGATTAAAAAGGATTGCCGCTGACCTCAAGGCCAAAGGCTGAGGTCGGTGACGGTAGATTTTTCTTTGGTTTTTTTTCACTTGCGGCTAGGGTTTTTTGGGGGCTGTGCTTTTCCACGCATATATGGATAAGCATGAACTCGCAGCTAGCTGCAATTGCCACAAAAAAGGAGTACATTATTGACAAAAAACAGAAAAGAGGGAAAGAGAAACCGAAAAGAGAGAGAGAATATTACATATATTCATAGTTTATAGACATTACAAATATAAATGCGGACGAAGTATATATGACCCTGTAACACGTGACACAACATAATCTTACTCACGAGTTATGATAGTGTATATATATTTTTGTGTCTATTATAATTATCACATAACATAATAGAGTCTCTTCTCCCTTACAGACAGACAAACAAACAACAAACTTACATATATTCTCTAATTATAGAACCTTGAAGATCATCAAGTTGTCACAATTCTTGTGGTTTGCAAAATATAATGTCAAATCCCTTACGTGGGTGTGTGGGTTGCTAAGTTTCACAAATAACAGTATGAACCACTTCATACCCTTCGACCAAGCTTGGTGCATGCCTCATTGACTCTTTCCCTTGTCCTTAAAACTTCCCATGATAAAAAGTGAAGGAGATATCGTTTGGAGGGTGAGAGGAGGGGATAAAAAGACATATGTACATACACCCACCTCACCTATAATATTTGGACTTGAAGAATATTCATGAGAATCATACGATATTCTCATAAAATATAAAATAGAGGCTGGTCCACCATTGTTCTTGTTAATAAAAACTAAATGGTCCAGCTCATTCATTGTAATTTGGGGGTACTTACTTGGGGACATGAAAAGTTTATTTTCCAATAAATTTTTGACAGTAAAAAAGCAATTACACCATTTTTTCGATAGAAAAGTTAGGGTCAAATTTCAATAGTACGTACCATTAAATAATATTTATTGTTAAATGGTATAAAATTTATTTGGGATCCACTGCAAATTAATTTAAGATCATTCAATTGTCGTACCATTGAATGTTATGTACCACCCAAAATTTTTCAGCAAATTTGATTGAATGTAACAAGTAACAAACTTTTTCCATTCCTGTTACTTAAATATACAGTTGATAGTGTTATTCTTCACTTGTAAATAATAGGTTTTAAGTTCGACTTTCAAGAACAGCAAGTTTGAAATTAAATTATTATGTCTCATTATGTATTTTAGTCAAAATTTCTCATCTCTTAATGTAAATATATATTTGTAATTAAAAAAAAACTTTTTCCTTTGTCGACAATAATACATTAGGTTATTTTCACATGATCTATATAATCATCTTGTTGAGATCTCCAACAATCTTGGCCTTTCACATCAAGAAGTTATCATTTTATTTACCAACAAAAGAAAGAAGAAAGAATGCCCACCTCATCCGAGACAAAAGTCTTTTTCATGCCTTCGGAATCATTCAAAAATTCATCCCCTTATTCAAGAATTTTGCTTTTCCGCCATACTCTTTTCCGTGATCCATAAACTTTCTGCCATGCAATATTCAAAAGGTTGGGAAAAATGGAGACTTTAAAATGCTTTCTTCTTTTTTTTTGACTCACCAACCAAAATTGCTCACAGACTAGATAATTTGTCTGGGGAACAAAAGGAACTTTTAAAGATTTTTTTATGATTTTTTCGGAGGGAAAATCATGGTGAGGCAGGGGTGCAATGGTCAATTCATACATAAATTAGGAAACAATGGGGGGACAATGGGGGAGATTTTATGTTTCTATATTACCCGCATTAATAATTTCTCACCCAACCCATGTTTCTTTGACATTTTCAATAAATAGGAATGCAAACGATTTTCATCTAAAATAGTAACATTTTAAAACGAGGTAATAGTTTTCTATTAGAACACTTTGCATCAAATGTTTGAAGATATTTGCAAATATAGGTAAAAGATCGTTCTCATGTAGTAACATGTTTTTCCTTTTCATAAAGCATGACAAACTTTTATTCTTTCTCTTAGCAAAAATCATGGATGCTCCTTAAGACAGAAATAAAGCTCTTATATGTCGGTGGTGAGCATGGGGAAATTGCAAATTCAGATATTTTAGATTCGTACGTTCAAGAACAAGCAAATGGTTGACTTATAATTTGCAAGTAATTACACTTATCTAAATGGACTTATAACCGACGAAAGAGTTGATTGTGAAAGTTTCTTGTAGTATGTTACTCAAGAAAAACTAATGTGTAGAATAAAAAGTCATTTTAGGTTCATACTTTCATGAGTGGAAAGACCGTTCGGTGTTCACCTATATTTGTGAGTTATTGCATGTATTTAGAATTGATAGTATGACCTTATAACCAAATGAAGTAATGGATTGTGAGAGTTTCTCTTGGGGCCATACACAGAGAATCCTATTTGGTCTCACCTAGCCAAATGAGTGTAATGTCGTATGCAACAACAAATCCTCGTGTCACTCAAAAAACTCATGTGTGAACCCTAGACTTGACAAATTAACCCATTGAGTTCTTAATGAGTACACAATAGGATTAATGTGTTCGTGAGCATTGATAGTTACAGTGGTGAGATTGGTAGTGATAATGATGGTGTATGATACACCTTATTTTGGTGAAATCAAACTAAATTAACCCATTAAGAACCCAATGGATTAATTTGTCAGGTCTAGTGGACTTGAACCAAAAGGACATGTGTAACGACATGACTAGTCCATATTAAAAGGATGGACTTAAGTATTGTCCAAAGTGAAATGATTTTCAGTCTCATTTTCTCCATCTGCACTGAATTTTCTCTAGTGCACATCAAAAGTGCATATTTAAGTTGTACATCTGAATAAGATCTAACAGTTCTTATTCAGATGAGTAACTTAAATATACTCTTATTCATCTGAATAAGATCCTTTGCTTGTTCTATTCAGAGTTGGATCATAAACCAAAGCCAATCAAACTTGGGCCAATGCTTTGTTTTATAAAATGACCCAAGTTGAGGTTTGGGCTCAGTTTATTAACTATACAAGCTGAGAACCTACACTCATGAATTTTGGTGACATGTTCTGATAAAATCATCCCAGAGCATGAGAGAGAGAGAGAGAGAGAGAGAGAGAGAGAGAGAGGGAGAGAGAGAGAGCAGAAAAGAATGCATCTGCAGCATACTATATATTTCAAATTATATAATTCACACAAACTCAAAAACTTCATGTCTCATATCCCGCAGTAAGATACAAAGGCCACAAGAAATTAAAATCAATACATATCACTGGTTATGTGACGTTTTCTGGCTGAGCTGCTTGAGACATAATGCAGCAGGCACGAGGCTGCACGGCCTGCTACGGGCAAGGTGACCAATGTAATACTGGACAACATCCCCGCCAAGTGCATACTGGCCGAGCTCCCGTTCGAAAAGCATAACTTATTTCTATATCATGGTAAAATAGATACAAGTGAGGTACATACATACACTTCATTTTCCAGGAAAAACCATCCGTAGCCGCTCTCTTTGTCGACTTAGAATTTTGTTTGGGGATGGCGTATTCGTTCCTACACCAGCCTGCCACATCATCTCTGCATCAAGCCAGTTCCAGTAAGATAAGATCATACTAATCAAGACCAAACGTTCGTACATAAATGCAGAAAAAATCTTAGTTATGCCAGGTTGAAAAATACAAAATAAAACTTGCCTCGCTTCCTCTCAAGCTCTTCATCAAGCTCCTGTTTCCACTTTCTTTGCATCTCAGAAAAGCTTGCACTGAAATTAAACCCATCTCCATTGAGTTATAACAGAAGAGTGCAGGACATTAGCTAATAGAAAGGCGTCAAACACCAAAGACAAACCTTAGACTAAATGATTCTTTCTGATCATGAGGGATCTCTTTCCATTCACTAAGCTGAGGTGGTTGAATTTCCTGCAAGACTCGGTCATGTACACCACTGGCATTTGATACATCTCTTGTATGTTTCCCAGGGCCTGCAGCATCAAATGCTGTAGAGAATCTTCTACTAGGTGCCCTACTCGGTGACTTACTTTTAGGAGGTAAGTTCAGATGCTTTGAAACATGTTCACGATCTGCATTTCCAATACCAGCTGCATTCAATGAGCTACGAAACTCTTCATATAGAGGTGTTTGCAGCTTCTTCAGATCTAAGGCCTGATTAGGTTCAAGGAGCAAGTTTAAAACATTAGAATCCTGCCACACAAATTCTGAGAAAACATAGCATCATTGAATGATTTACCACTAATTCGCACAGGAAAGAACTTGGCAAACACAGTACCTTTTCATCTAGGAAGGCTCTTATTTTTGTCTCCGTAACTTCCTCATCATCCTCAACTGCTGATGGCCCAGAAGGAAATGTGAATTCAGTCTCCACCTTTTGAGATGCTCCAATGCTGCCAGAAGCCTCATGTATTGTTTGACAAGGGGAGAAGTTAATTCCATTTCTCTCCGGTTCCAGACTTTCATCAAACTTGCATGGCCAGTCATCAGTTGGTTCACACATGGGATTGAAACTCTATTTCAAACAAGCAAATCACTCGTCATAATTGGAGTTTATTATTCTGAATGATCAAGGACAAAAAAAAATTCATTACCTTGTTTAATTCATCAGGTCCAACCACAGATCTGAATTTTGCAAATGAACCAAGGACAATGTCATTCGTATCATCAATCTGACACATGTCGTCATCATCATTATTGGTAGCTCCCCAGCAGGAGCTCCCTCCTGAAAAATTCCCTGAATAAACAGTTGAACACCTTACAGTGCCCATATCACAAATATCCTTCAAGCCGGCACAGGTAGACCTTCTGATCGAAGGGTTCACACTGTAGGGGTGATAAAGTTAGAAAAGGCAAGATTGTCAACCAGAAATAATTCCCAAACGATTAAATGATATAACTTACAAGTTCTTAAGATCTGTCCCAGGTGCTGCCATCTCGTTTCCAGCTTCCTGATAAAACTAGTTATTAACTAATTGTATGGTTGTTATTAAGTAATGAAGATTGTAAAACAATGATCAAACAGATAGAATAGTTGAGCCAATAAAACTAAATCAATTATACCAACCATGAATGAAGCACGAAGTACTGGACGAGGTTCCTGATAATCCCCAGTGACAAATGGATGCTGCACATGACCAACATATATTATCTCATTAGTGAAAAAAGAAGAAGAAAAAAAAAACAGACCTTCACATGCGACTGTACTTTTTGAAGAACAAGATTTATTTATTTTACTGTCCAATCCTTTGAAAAACTAACTAGGAAGTAAAATATCTATTATTGAAAACTATGACACACCCGCACGTATGTAACGCCCCATTCCTACACTATGAACTAATATGCCATTCAGATTTACCTGCACCAACTCTGACGCAGAAGACCTTAGATAAGGTTCCCTGCCACCAAATTATGTTGTGTAAGAGTTAAGGAAAATATAAATAGATGATATCTGCATATTTTATCAACAGACTTAAGTATGTTTACTCATACAAATGGAAAAAAATTTAGGGAAAAGTAGAATTCATAGTTGTACTTCTCTAGACATTTTAACAGAAAATCCTTTGCCTCAGCAGAGAGATGCTCAGGGATGGGTGGATGAGATTTTGTTGTTCCAATATGGAAAAGAGCAGCAACCTGAAAAGGAAAACTCGTAATCTCAGTCTGCAACCTCTTGGGTGAAACCACACTAAATTAGAAAAATTCTAGTCATGTTAGACACAATAATCAAACTATTAGTTGGCGAAAGCAGCTTGAAGTGTTACCTCCTGATACTGTTGGCTCCATGGAGGCTTTCCTGTAGCCATCTCAATCACAGTGCATCCAACACTCCATATGTCAGCAGAGCTAAAAAAAAACATATTCAAACCAATGAGGTCCAAGCATCAGAATCATTCAATACATGAGAACATGCTTCTAATTGGAAATTAGGATGAAAAGTTCGCTAAAGGTGGTATCATTTTGTGTGTAAACGAACTGAATACAAAAAATCAACATCAGTGAACCTTATCTAGTTAATATAACAGCTCAACTAGGAGAACTTCTAAGAGATTGTTCTTAAGTAGCACTAGTCCTGGAAGGAACACACAAGACAGCAAAAAAAGTCTCAGAAAGACGTGATCCACCCTTGCCCCTTGACTGGTACTAGAAAAACCTTTGACTAAAATTATAGGGTAATGCAGAAAGCATTAAAAGGTTGACAAATGATTACACAATTGTTATAATAGAAATGAAATTATCACAAATAGTCAACTCTCTTAAATTTGGTAAAGATACTTCAAATCTGAATTAAGAAACACTTCTAATTGACATTGTATCAAGATATAATGGTAGCATAAAAGTGAGTAGTAGTCCTTACAAGCTATGGCCAGTCTGGAGAATTACTTCAGGAGCCATCCAGTATGGAGTACCCTTCATTGACTTGGCACCATTTATAGTAGCCTGTATCAACAAATGAAATCACTGTTGATGTGTATGAAAAAGATAATAAAGTCATTTATCCATAATACATACTAAAAATGTCATTACCAGTTCAACAACTTTCTTCGATGCACCAAAGTCAGCAAGTTTAATGCACCCCTTATTATCCACAAGGATGTTTGCACCCTGTATGAAGCATGCCCGTTATTAAATGAGAGAGAGAGAGAGAGGTCAATTCATACTCTAAGTGAACATTAAATAGTTGAATTGGGGAGGTACCTTGATGTCCCTATGCATAATTTCATTCTTGTGAAGGTATTCAAGACCCAATAACAGCTGCTTTGTGTACATTCGTATAACCTGCATAGGTAACACTTTCAAGATGTAAAATTGATATCCCAAACACAAGATGTCTATCATTTAGAAGTAACAAATACTTACAGACTCGGGAAAGGATCCAAATTTCCCCAAGAGGGACGATATGGATCCACCTGGCACAAATTCCAACAGAATATTCAATGAATCCTCCTCTCTAGCAGTCCCCAAGTACCTCTGAAAAGCAATATTGAAACAGTAAGACGGTAAGTGATCACCATCACCATCACTTCCATAAAAGAAAGAAGACAATCGTACTCACAACAATATTTGGGTGTGAAAGATTCTTAAGAAGCTTCACTTCCTCCTCCAACTCTCGAATGTGAGCCTGATTTCATTAAATTAGAAAGAGAAAACTGCAGTCACTTAATCTCAAACTGAAAATTAGTGTTCACAACTGAAAACAAATCTCTATAATTATTAACATTAGCTTAGAGCACCTAAAAATGAAGGTATTAACATGCAGCCAAATAAATAATACAAATTTATTGCCGAAATGCTTAGTTGATTCAATGAATCGCAACTTGTTGATCTCCAAAATGCAAACTTAGCAATCCCCAACTAAAATTACAACTACTACAATCTAAAAATTAAAACTTTGATAAAAAGCAATGAAATTTATGCAAAATCAGAAGCATGCCTGTGTCTTCTCCTTCGAAGCACTATTTGCCGCAATCAACACCTGTAACAATCACAAAAACATCAAACCCCCAAATCCATTACAAAGAAACTAAATTCAATCTCGAAATTAAGAAGCAGGCAGACCTGTTTCACAGCGAGAAGCTCTCCGGAATCGAGGTTCATTCCCATGTAGACCCGGCCAAAAGCACCGGACCCAATCAACTCGCCCTTGCGCCACCGAATCGGCGGCGCGTCATCTCTGGAAGCAACCGGAGGAAGAGCACAAACCGGAGACTTAGATAGCAGTCCGATTCGAGAATTTCGGAGGCTGGAGCGGACCTTCCCCACCAAGCCACCAAACCCTCCTCCTCCTCCGCCTCCTCCGTCGTCCCGGCGCTGGGGCCGAAGCGGCAGGGACTCGCGGATCAAGCCGACGAGGCCTTGCATCGGTGTTAGGGTTTTCTTTTTAGGTCGGTCGTTGGGGCTCATCGCCATCGGCGGTGGAGCTGTGCGGACAGCAAGGCTAGGGTTTTGTGAGGTTCATTCGTTTCTTGAAATTTGGTGGTGGGGCCGCGGAGGGGTTGCTCTGTGCGAGGAGGAAGGAGAGAGGAGAGTTGAAAATTTTGAATGGAGGGAAAAGGTCTGGGGGGATCTGTTTTCTGTATAATTCAAAAAATAAAAAAATAGATAACCAAACGGTCACCTTTTGAATGTGCCTTATTATTATGACGTGGTTTTGGGATTTTTAATTTGAGAAAATTAGAGCATTGGTCATGAATTTAGGTGGAGCTTTCGTTCTTGAATTATTACAATATAAAATAATGATCATTTTGAATAATTTCGTTAAAATTTTCATTTAAAATAAAAGATTTTGAAGGAAAAACATGAGACGAAAATTATAACGCAATTATCTAAAATGATCATTGCTCCACATTTTGATAAGTTCTTGGACCAATACTTGCCGATTTTTTTAATTTAGAGACTAAAACTTTAATTGAGTTAAAGCTCATGGATCAATGCTTTAATTTTATTTTTTAAATATCTGGCCCCAATATTTAGCGAAATATTTCAACAATTTTTAAGATTAGTAAGAAATATTTCAAGAATCAAACTGTAGGAAAACAAAAATTCATTACCTATCGATTGTAAAAGTCAAGTTGCAATAATCGATAGGTACATGAGTATGTAATAGTTGAAGAATGCCGTATACAGATGTTTGGCATGTGTGTTACTCTTTTTTTGTTATTTGAGTTTTTCTCACGTGGTTTTATCTAGATCAAGTTTTAATGAAACCAGTCTTTTAACAATTTTTTGTTTACATCATGAAATTTTTTGGTCAACTGTAGGGTAAATTTGATGAAGGGCGGGGGCACCGTTCCCTCCCCCCCGCCCCCTCGTTTTTTGGGTTGAAAAAAAATATACACATAATTTTAAGTAATTTGTTAAAACTATCTTTAAAATATCTTATTTTTAATCATTTTTCGTGAAACAGACGAATTGAACAAAAACTAAACAATCTCACCACTGCAATTCTATCACTCGATCCTTATCCAATACCACCAAGAAAAAAATGTCTATGTTTCTAGCGAAACGACACTGTTTTTTTAGCAAAGTTTAAAGTTAGTCATTTTTTCTTAAAATAATAAAAGGCCCATTAACTCTCTCTCCTCCCAATTGTTTTATATATTTGAGCTCACATCCTTATACACATATGATTTTACTCTTTGTTTGACATATGACAATATTGACCTCAAGACCTAATTAAAAGAGCACTAAAGACCGGAGATGTACACTAAACACACAATTGTATGGGTTGACCAAGTGCTCGATGAAATGCCTCATCGAAAATATTGAAAAAAAATTTTTGGAGCTGCGTGCGCTATTCTTGGGATGCAACAAGGATAGTCCTGCATCCACCACTATTTGGTTATGCCCCCTCGTGAACTAACTTTCTATCTTCACTCCTAACTACACATTATATTGATCAGTAAATGAAAGTTCATTTATCCTAAAAACTAGCACGTAAGTGTTTTTTACTGCGAAATTCGTAGCTTTGTGTTTAAGTATTACCATTCACTTACCAAATTTTGGGTTGATTTTGGTAAAGATAACAAAAACTGAGTTGAAGGAACTAATGTGATGACCCGTCCCTAATTTTATTGTATTTTATTTCTCGAACATGTGAATTGACCAAAATGCCCCTGAACGGGCTAAGGGGAAGTCCTACATGGACATTTGAACTCTTTTTGAATTTTTACTTCTTACTTATCGTATTCTTGTAGTACCTGTCACTACGAACGCATGAGTGCGAACGGAACGTAATTCTGACGTGTAACGGAAAAGTGACGTACGTTTAAATATTTATTTCCTGTTTTGAAGGTGTTGTGTTGCGTGCCACAAGGGAACCCCTTTTCCCCTACTAATTTTGGAAGCTAAATCTCTCTTCTCTCTCTATCCCTCATATATCTTTTTCTCTCCCTCATTTTTCTTCTTCCCGTAGAAACACACCCACAGACAAATAATGGTCACGCCACTTTCTTCGAATCGAGCTGAACCACCACCACCACCTTGTTTGTCTCGACGCCCTGAACTCAACGGTTCAAATCGATTTCCCAAACTCCCCTTCGATTGACAGAAATCACACACGGAAGAACCGAGCTTTTTCGGCAAGTTTCTCACAAATTTCGACCAAGGTGAGACTTCTAACCACCACCATTAGCTTCCTCTTATTGAGTAGATGAATTTTCATACTAAATTCGTGTATTTTGGTCGTATTTTGGAGTAGATCCGACCTTGGTTTTAGACCGAGACTTTTCAGCCAATTTCAGGCCATTTTCAACCACTTTTCAAACCCCAAATAGGTACAATCTTGTTCTCCTTCTCTTTAGCTTCATTTTGACATAAAGAACGTGAAATTTGGCTGAGAAGTAAACAAGTTATGAAGCTTTGAAAATTTTCCAAAAACTGGTGAGTTTAGACGGCTGTGCCGGCGACCGGCCTGAGTTGCAACAGCTACCGGTTCAGACCGACTTGAACCGGTCCAAATTGGGTCATGACTTCAGCATTCGGTTCAAACCCGATCCAGACCTAAATATTCTCATGTATATTCCTTTAACATCGTTAGATTTAACGGAGATATCGGAATCTTCTATTAAATCTAACCGCGTCAACTAACGCCGTTAGTTTGACCGAATTGAGACCACTTTTTCTACTTCTGTCGATGCGTACTACCTAGAGGCAGTAGGTATGGTATTTTTCAGAGTGTTTCGGACATCCGAATTGAGCAAACAAGGGATAAATGTCGTTTATTCGTTTAATTAGTAACCTTTACGAGTTTAATCATTACTATAGTGATATCTTATAGAGGTGAAACTTACCACGAGTAGTACGGGGGTCAGGCAAGGCAAGGCGGCTACGACTCAACTACGTATCTGTGAGTGGGCTTTGTTTTTTGAAACTTATATTATTTATATTAGTTTCCACTATGGTTTTGTGAACTATTTTCTATCATGCCATGCTTTTACTTACGAATTAAGTATAAAGAAAATATTATGTTGAGATTTGTGAAATTGTGATGGCATGATCACATGTATTTTTATTTGCTCATTATACATGCATTCACCTCGTGTCTAGTACTCGTCCTGGCTAGGACCAGCCTTCACGTGTATGTTCACATCTGTACCATTATGCTCACCTTGGATCCATTGTAGGTGCTAACCTGTACTAGTTTGCATTAGGCATATAAGACTCGTATGTGATGCGATTAACGTCAGCTTCACATGATCGCAGTACTGAGCATATATCTATTACACCCAGCCTGTTCCATGTAGTTACTTTCTACTTTGGCTTGTGTGCCTGCATATGTTGATGAGTATAATATATTATGTTGAGATAATTGTGTTTACTCGTATCTTTAGCAGTTGTGCCCTTATACTGTTTTGACAATTTTCATACTATATGTAGTATGTTTTTGGGAAACTATATAGATTTTTCATGGAGGGGTTACTTATGTTACGGAAACAAAGGTATTAAAAATATTATTTTTGCCCACTCACATTTTTTGTTTTGCGCCTCTCTAGGTTTTAGAGGCTGAACTGGTGGCAAGTGAAGTTTTCACTGGTGGTTCTGACATCCTCTGCAACTATTGTATGAAATTATTTTCTTACTAGTTGTATTATGCCTATTCTTACCAGGATGGAATTATTCTTACGTTACTGCACTTTAGCTATGCTCTAAGACTGGTTACTTTGTACTTTGGGCCTGCACTGTGCACTCTATTTTGAATTTAGTTCAAAGTAGACTTTAGTTTTAATTCATTTGTACTTTTACACTACACTTATATTGTGGCTTTCGTCATTCCTCCTGGGATGTCGGCTATCATATCTCGACTTAATATTAACACGTGGATATTCGGGTCGGAATGTGTCAACTAATGCATCAACAATTCTACGATTTGATTATCTTTTGTTGAAATGGATTAATCCAAATAGGTAAACGGCAACGAAGATGTTATTGGAATTTCTAAAACAAGACTAAACACTTGTTTAAGTCTATTTCTTCCTTTCAAATCTTCTTTTTTAAGTCAACTATCAAAATTGTTGAGAACACATATGAACTCTATATGAAATAGTGCATAATCACTTTTTTTGGTCAGAAACTTCCACATTTAAGTTATATGATATGATGACACTTTGTAAATGTTTTTGGACAAAAAATTTCATGCACCTATTTATCACGTAGAGTTGTGACTACTCAACATTCACACGAAGTATCAAATTTGAGACACTAAAACAATAAAAATTGTTCTACATATTCCAAAGTGAATTTGAGAAATTAATAAACATAACTAGTTAGTCTAAAGGTACATTTCTCAATATTGAAAGAGATCGGCTTTCGGCCGTCCATTCACATGTTTGAGATTACTTGTAAGAGTTAAAAGTAATTTTTAGCATCCATAAACATTTATGAATGCATTTGACAAAAAAGTCTTAAAAGTGTTTTCGGCTCTTAAGAAGCACTTGTTTTTTTTTTTGGCCAAAACTCAAGAAGCACTTGTTAGATACTTATTACAATTTCAAGTGATTTTTCTTGATTGTTTAATTAAAATTCAACCTATTCATGCTAAAAGTGCTTTTAACAAAAGCGCTTACGTGTAGACGAAAAACCATGGTTACAAATTAGAATGCAAATAGACAATGAGATAGAAGATCGTTCACGTTTCCGTTTCCCAAGAAGATGCACAAACTATGACCAAAACCCATCCCAATTGGCCTCTCCTCTCTCTGCGTCACTTTCAGTTCCTCGCTAACTGCCCTGCACCTGCACAAAACCACACCATGCCTCCATATTTACGGACCTACCCACCCCAGCTCCCCATGAATTGCATTCCTTTTCCATTCCCCTAAAAATCCCATTTCTTTTCTCAGCCCAGGATTCCAATTCCCCAAAGAGAAAGGGATGGGATTTGATCTGGAATCAGTTGCAGAGGCAACTTCAGGCGCCATTGGAGCTCTGGTCAGCACCACCATCCTGTACCCTCTCGACACCTGCAAGACCAAGTACCAAGCTGAAGTCCGAGCTCACCACCAGCAGAAATACAGGTCGGTTTTCCAGCCTCTTTAATTTTCTGGGTTTTTGTTTTTATTGATTGGGATCTAATTGTTTGTATGAATTGAGCTTTATTGTTACCCATGTTGTAAATTTTTAATGAGAATGTAATTGCAATTTATGTTGTATGCTAACATGCTCAAAGCTTTTGGCTTTTGGCTTTCGACTTTAGGCTTTCGGCTTTCGGCTTTCGGCTTTAGGCTTTCGGCGTTTGGCTTAGTTGTTTACTAGAATTGTACCATTTGGGTCCTAATATATAGAATCGTTTGTATGATTTGAGCTTTATTGTTACCCGTATTGCAAAATTTGCTGGGAATATAATTGCAGTTTATCTTATAGGCTGGCATGCTCAAAGTTTTAAGCTTTTGGCTTAGTCATTTGCTAGAATTGGAATACAGATTAAGTTCTACATTTGTGCCAAATAAATTGTTACTCGTGCTAACTTAAGATGAAAATCGAACTAGAGTTGTATTTAATTACTCTGTGTGTGTCCGATATCCGAAAAAATTATTCATAGATGAGCCTGCAGTTGTGTGTGTTCTATATGATTATGCCTCCAAAATGTGATCTTTTTAGTATTTTCCGTATTATCATGGAGGTACTTCCTTAATAAAAGCAATGAGGTAAATTCCATGAACTAACCGTAGAGTAAGAAACGCTAGCAAGTAGTGATTTAGGAAGTTTCACCTGAGAAGGTTAGGGAAGAAGGAAATTTCATTCACCCTAGGAAGTTTTTTCCAATGCTTCGAACTATTCATGGGTTGAATTGAAGGTTATCTCTTTGTTTTACAGCTAACAGGAAAATTGTTATGGTTGCCTTTTCTAATGATTCATAAGGCAATTATCATCTGAAATTTTTTTGTTCCAATTTCTCTGGCATTTGCAGGAACATTTCTGATGTTTTGTGGGAAGCAATTTCTACCCGTCAGGTGCTTTCTTTATACCAGGGCCTTGGGACAAAGAACTTTCAGTCCTTTATTTCACAGTTCATCTACTTCTATGGATACAGTTTTTTTAAGAGGTTATACTTGGAAAAAAGTGGAAATAAAAACATGGGAACGAGAGCAAACTTGATAGTTGCAGCCGCTGCTGGGGCTTGTACAGTCATAGTGACACAGGTGAGTCTTACAAAAACAATATTTTCCTTCCTAAAGAAATGCCTGTTAATCCTGAGCCATTTGGAATCAAAGACCAGTTCCAAACCGTATGCTATCACAGAGAAAAGGCCTTGTACTTTTAGATTTTTAGTTACTAATTTGAGTCCGTACTATAAGATGTTCAAGTTTCTGGTTTTTGCTTGCAGCCCTTGGATACAGCATCCTCAAAGATGCAGACAAGTGAGTTTGGGAAATCCAAAGGACTCTGGAAGACGCTTTCAGAGGGAACTTGGATTGAGGCATTTGATGGTCTCGGCATATCTCTTCTTTTGACATCTAATCCATCTATCCAGGTACTTGAGCGTGCACCCTAATGTACGATATACCATATACAGGCTATTACTTTTATGGCTCACAGTACATATTATAATTGTAGATGCTAAAACGACTACTTAATTTGAATCTTGAACTGCTTTTTGTACAGTACACAGTATTTGATCAGCTGAAACAAAGACTTTTGAGGGGGCAGCTGAGCAAAAGAACAGGTACAGAGTCATCTCCAGAAGCTCTTTCTGCCTTTTCTGCTTTCATATTGGGTGCTGTCTCAAAGTGTATTGCATCCTGCCTGACATACCCAGCCATCAGGTGGATATTCAATTCTATCGATCTCTCTATGCAGCACGCATGTAATTTATTTTTAGTCTTTCGCAGAAAAATGGCAACGCATTTTAGAATTGATACATGTTGTACCTCCCCTCATATATGGCTTGTATAATGCGACAGGTGCAAGGTCATGATTCAAGCTGCAGAAGAAGATGAAGAGGGCAGCAACAAAGCTCAAAGCGAATCTCAAAAGTCCCAAAAGACAGTTTCAGGTGCATTTTATGCCATTTGGAAACAAGAGGGGCTGTTGGGTTTCTTCAAGGGATTACAGGCCCAGATACTGAAAACCGTGCTAAGCTCGGCATTGCTTTTGATGATAAAGGAAAAGATCACAAAGACAACAGGGGTCCTACTGCTTGCTGTGAGGAGGTATTTGTTTGTCAACAAGAGCAGATTAAAGAGCGCTTGAATTAGCGACGACAATGAGAATTGAATGCATGAAGCGAGTTTTACATTTGGAGTTTTACATATCGGATGCAATAATGTTGGTCGAAGCTGGAAAAGTTTAGTTTCCTATCAGCAAGAAAAATATGGATTAGAGGGGAGGTTTTTTTACTTTTATGTATATTTTGGCTTTTTTAGTCATCCTATTCACTTAGTTGTCAAAAAAAATATCCAGAAAAAGGTAAAACGAAGTATTGTCCATGTTTCGTTCATTAGTCTTCAAGCAGAATTTTGAGGTACCTTCTTTACCTTCTTTTTATAGCAGGATGTTAACTTTTTAATGGAGTTGTGATTTGAAGTCGATATGTGAGAGCGATTGGGGTTCTTTTTTGTGAGATAATAGGTTAGGATTCGGATAGGTTAAGATTCGATCCTCTGGTAAACCATGGAAGCATGTTAATAACAACAAAAAAACTTTGGAAATGATTCAAATGGTGTGGTTCATCGTTGCCGTTGCCATCACCGTCACCGTCACTGCTGTCCACCCACCATCATCACCGCCCTAGTACCACCACCGCCAGCCACCATTAGCACCGCCGCCACCTCCACCCATCACCATCACTGATCAAAATCCTCAACTTGTGTTCGTTTACTGTCAAAATACCATTTGAGTAATTTTTGTTAGCTTTCCTTGGATTTTTGTTTCACAGTGTCTTCTTAATTTTCCATAGTCACCTACTAAACAAGTGCGTTTCCACAAGTTTTTGCCCCAATAAATTGGGTTCAACACATATTTTACTTTGATGATGTCGTATCCAGTGCCTGGGAATGAAATCCTCACAATTAGCCATACAAATTCAATTTTTAGTTCCAAATAAAATCAATTTTTAATTCCAAATAAAATCAATTTCAATTGTAGCAAGTTAATGGAATTGCAAGCAATTAAAGAAATAAAACTAACATTATGTGACTTTTCCAATTTTGGAGGCATGGCCAGCTCCCAAACCACATGAAGCTTTCGAATTCGAAGTATTCTGCAAATATCTTTTTCATCGCTTGTCGTACCAACTCCCCCAATGAAAATTCTTCTACCATGTTTATGAAAAAGTAACAATTTTTTTTTCTTTCAAAAATACTGATGTGCGAATTTTGTTTAAATATTAGTCACTTACATTGATAGGAGGTCTTTAGTAGGGCCAATCTTTCTCAAGTGCAATTCCTTACCTCTCAAAAAATTCAAATGCAAGTTTCACACTGCCTCTATCCTTTAGTAGGACAAAACGACCTTCTCACCGTCTCAATTTCATAGGGTGCTGCTACGCATTCGGATGCAGCCATAACCCAATAATGGTCTTCAATATGGTTTATCTTACAAAAAAGAGTTCAATTGAAGGCCGTTACTAAGCTATGGTTGTACCTGAGTACGTAGCAACTTTTATAAAATTGAGATAAGCAAGAATGTGTTTTATCTCCACAACACTTAATAGATTGTGTATATATAAAGCCAAAGGATAAGAACAATGTGCAACTTGGATTTGAAATTATTGAGAGGGAAGGAATTGCTCGCGAGAAAGATTGGCCTTAGTAAAGGTCTCCTATCAATGTAAATGACAAATATTTAAACAAAATATACACACATTTTACTATTCAGTATTTTAAAAAGAAAAAAATTATGGAAAAATCTTGAGTGGTACGTACCATTTAATAGTACGACTATTGAATGGTTCAGATTAATTTGCAGTGAGGCCCAAATGAATCTTAACCATTTAACAGTACGTACCATTCAATGGTACGTACCATTGAAGTTGGACCCAAAAATTATGTTACTTTTTCAGAAACATGGTAGAAGAATTTTTATTGACGGATAGGATGCCACAAGTGGTGAAAAATATATCAGCAAAATACTTTGAAAGCATCATGCAGTTGGGTAGCTAGCCATGCATCCAAAATTTGAAAAATTACATAATTTAAGTTTTACTTTAATTACTTGCAATTTCATCAGCTTGCTAGAATTGAGAATTAATGTTTATTTGAGACTAAAAATTGGTTTTTCATGGCATGGTATCTTGTTAGGAATTCATTCTCTGGGATTCCCATTTACAAAGGACCCTATCTCTTGGAATGCATTTTTGACTTGATGATGCACCACCATGCTTTGCCTTTGTGGCTTTCGTCCTCTGAATTCTTTGCCATTCCTTACACATAGCCACCATCATCACCATGGCTTGATTATCGTCATCAAAGGATGAGCTATCATACCCTTGTTGTGCCATTGTAGTTTGGTAATTGGGAAGGGTAATGTGAGGGTTTGAAGAATGTATTCAGAAAATAAGATGAATTTGAAAAGATAGAGACCTCACTTTTATAGTGAAAGGATAAAAAGATAAATTAACAATCCAACGGATGTGATTGACATAAGAAAATCTAATCCAAGAGTTGCAAAGAGTTGAAATCTTATCTTGATCATAAATAATTGACCATGACATAAGCCATGACATAGGCATGGCATAAGCCAATAATAGAGCCATTCTAGTTTACGTTTTTGTGAAGAAAAAAAATTATATCCGTATTTGAATTTTTTTTTGTTGTTGAAATGTTCACAAGCAAAAAATTTGCATCCTTTTTCATAATCTTCTTATGTGATTATATATTTAAGCAAAGAAGGTTAACCAACAAATGTTAGTAGAATCATACCATGTGTTTGCGCTATACTATATACTAGGGTGTTTGCGCAGTGTTTTCTACCTAACTCTCCTATTTAGGTTACCACGAAATAATGGTCGCCCTTAACCGACTAACTTCTTGTTGGTCGAATCATACCATGTTTTGAAATTTTTGTGCTTCACCACCAGGTTGAGACTCGATATATAATATAACACGGAAAATGAACACATATCATGCATTCGATCGCAAAACTTCGGAAAATTGAAAGCTCAATAACAATGGTGATACACTTGTTCAACAATCTACTGTCAGTTACAGGACGCATCAAGTTATGCAATAATGAAATCATATTTCCACCAACAAAACGGCTCTTATTGGAAATTCATGCATCTCCTATGTCGAAAAAGCAAAAAACTTGTCTTATAGCATCCTTCGATTAAGGTTTCTCCGTAAATGCAGCAATAGCCAAAGAAATATGAAGTGTACATCATTAGCAAGATGTACAAGTCAAAACTTGCTCCGCCTAAATACTAGATTCTCAAGTTGAGGAGAGTTGTTTAATAATAACATCTATATTATTATTTTAAATTTCTTTTAAACACAAATTTCAACATAAAAACACAAAATATGATACTGTAAGAAGAAATGGGGAGGTTGAAATGTCTCTGTGAGTCTTTCCGACCCCAAGAAAGGTGGACTGTCGTGGCTTGGCCAACAACTGGTCTCCTTTTTAAAAAAGAAGAGAAAAAAAATAAGAAGAATGAAATTCAAAAATAAGAAATCATTTTTTGTTTTGGATTGAATTGTTTTGAAATTATAATTAAATAGATTCTTCATACTACAATAAAAAAATAAATCAAAGACTACTTATGAACTAATTTTTCACAATTTTTATAAACCAAACTGTTAAGTCTAAGAGTTAAGTTAGGTTTGGCTTTCCTTGATCAAACATGTAATCTTTATAATTTTCATCATCACACCAAACTCAAACTAGGTTTGATTTGTGAAAGGATGATGATGATCAGAGGAGGAAGAAAGATCAAGCTCTTTCACTATACAAGGTGGGTTCATGCATATGCATATTAAAACTGCATTTTTATGTTTATTGACATGTGTGATCTGCCTAGTCAAGTCTGGGCACGTGCTCATTTAAATTGTCACGTGATTGAGCTCTAAGCTCGAATTAGTCATCACAACATTAATTTATTCTTGTCTTATCAGATTTCAATATGTTCATTCAGTGTTAGCTGGCTGCAGCTAACAATTTTTACAGAAATATCCACATAATCATGTGGAATTTTGTGTGGCACTGATGATATGATGACTTAGGTTTTGAGGAGTATATATATGTGTGTGTGTGTGTGTTTAGCCTTCGGTCCGATCTAGGGGTGCAACTTGGATAGGAAATTCCGATTCCGACCAACTCCGAATTGAAAATTTCCAATTTTGGCGCACCCGAAATGAATCCGAAACCCAAAATTCCGAAATCCGAAAAATCCGAAAAAATTGGATGGGAATTGGAATGTATTTGAAAATTCCAAATATTCTGAATTCCGAACCGAAACTTGCCGAACTCATTCCGATCCCTTTTATGTAGATATACTCAAAGTCTCAAAGATCCATGTACAAGTACTTAACCTATAATAATGAGTTAGGATCCGAGGACATAGACTTTTGCCACACGTTTTTGTGGGACCCACTCTGTAATGTATTTCAACGATCCAACCGTCAATCTTTTATGTCTTACATCAAATATCATGTCTACCAAAAATTATCCAAATCTGAAACCATATGACCGTTGGATTAAATTTAGTGTTTCTTTGTAGAACTGTATTCGTTCACTTCTTCACTGCAAATGAATGTCTTAATGATTTTGGATTTGTCTAATTTTTTGCAAAGATGATCTATGAATGATTTACTAAAATATAGACGGTTCGGATCGTTGAAGTACATTACGAAGGGGACCCTACAAACGGGTGTCAAAGCGTGTGTCCCCGGATCCAAACCCATAATAATATAGGCTTTCTTGTTCATCCACCATACGTTTTTATTGTTATAGTACAATGGAATCGAACCCTAGACCTACATAGGCATCATCTAGTCATTATGATTGGATTAGAATGGATAACCCATTGTATTTATTTAATCACAATGTATAGGCCTTGTCTAGTCACTAGGATTGGATGAGAATGGATAATTCACTATACTAAAGGTATATTGAAGGGAGAAACGAAAATAAAGTAGTAAATGGATAACTCATCAATAAAACTTATTCATTCTTGTCCCCGCCAAAATTGTAGGATTAAAAGAGATAAGTTTTATTCATATCAAATTCTCTGCCAATCCCCTTAAAAATAAAAAATCATTCACCTCTACTTTAATATAGCTTCATTACAAATACTAATTACTCAAAACTAATCCTAGAGATTAACCGAAACCACTATAACTGTCTATAATAAAATGATAACAATGAAGTCATATATTTTTTATTATATTCATACTGTTGTAGGCCAAAAATTTAGAGAGACGGGGAGATTGAGTTAATGGAAAGCTTTGACAACTGTATTTTGTAATTACTAATTGATGCTACATTAAAATTGTCTTTGATGTATAAATCTAAAAAAGTTGGTTAATGTTGTATGATCATTATTTTTGAGTTTGTAATGTATCGTGTACCAAAATTAATCCGATTCCGAAATATCCAAAAATTTCGAAAATGCCGATAATTCCGAATTGGCATGAGTTTATGGAATTCCAAAATTCCAATTCCGAATTTGGAACGTATATTCATTTCCGAAACTTTTTGGATTGGAATTGGGAACATGTGTTTCCGATTCGATCCGACCAAAAAACAGGCCTAGTCCGATCACTACTTTTCCCTGCAGCTTTTGTAAAAGCACTAGTTGCATAAAACTTTCTCCTTTAAGGAACTGATGGCTAGAGAATAGCTCAGCCTTGAGATTAGTATTTGATATAAGCTTAAAGCTCTTGCATTTTAGATCTTTTGGTAAAGATCCATTACCAATCCTCTCAATCCTGACCTGATATTGTTTTTATATTGTTGTGTTGTCTCTGACAACTGGTATTTGTATTGTTTGTCCTAGCTTGACGAGGATTGTGTGACTAGTCAACTTTGAGTCCATAGTCTATATATTCGTATTGTTTTTTTATGTATATCCATGTGAGTCTAAGGTGATCTTAGGTAGAAACATGTGTTATATTGTCTATTATTATACATTATTGCATGCGATTCCGCATGAAACCAATTTTACAAACATACCTAAGTTCAAACTAAATTTGTTTCTTAAACGAGTCATCCAAGATTTCAACTTTGACTTCAATTAAGTGTTGAGCTAGTTGTTTGAGCCAAGTCAAAGAAAAACACGATATAAACTCAATAAAAAAATGTGATTAGTGTAACATTTATTCATATTTGTGTCTTCAATATCAAGGATAATTAAACTGAGGTTGTGTTGGATTTAGTTAACAAATAATTGGGTCTAATTAAAATTTGCCAAAAGTTGAATAAATAAGCACTGAAGGGTCAGTCATTTCAGTGATGTGATTGGAATTTACTTAAGGTAGGAAACCAGAGCAACATCATATCTTAAGTTGCAAGCTATCTTGAAACTTTGTAGAAAAAAACTTAAAAACAAAACTAAAACCAATTTTCTCAAAGGAAAAGCTTAAGTTGATGAAGTGCGAAATAAGCATACCAATTTTCTAAGTGACGCTGTAACACAATTAGACACAACCTTCCCTCACTCTGCCTACTAATAGTGTGACAACAATCAAGGTCAGCAAATGGTTGTACTTACTCCAAAATACTTGAGATATACTACTGAAATAGACACCAAAAAGTCCACCATTTTCATATAGTCCACCAAAAATGGCTAAAAGTTGGAGCTCAACTCAGCCATGATAACACAATAATAAAAAGCTAGGCATCATATCATACAGAAAGAAACCTGCAAGACAAAGCACAAGTTGCTTTCAAGAAAAATGATACCTGCCATCGGACCATTGCCTTTCGAGGTTCAAGCACCACATTTTTTTTTTGTTTGAGACTAGACAATGTGGGAACAGGAAATACAGTTGTACGATTCTGAAAAATAAATATATCAAAATAAATAAAAAATACATAATTACGTATAGAGACAATTTTATAGTCCCTATTTCATAAATGTTTTTGAATCCTTATATAGAGGGACAATTTCATTAAATGTAAACTTCTTTTTGTTTGTCAGGGTTTGGGGTTGATCATTTTGGGTTTAGGGTTTTAGAAGGTCCATCAAGGTTTGAGGTTGATCATTATGGGTTTAGGGTTTTAGAATGTCTTTGGAGGAGCTTAGGTCATTGGGTGCAAGTCTCTGATTTAGGGGCGGAGCCCAAAATTCGTGAACTAGACCTTATGCTACCCTACGTCCTAAGCGATTAACATAGTGATTTATATATATTTAAAGAAAGTATTACATATGCATGTTAATCACAATTTATGAAAGAGGTTAATGACTTACATGGTCTTGTGATGGTTGAGTTGGGCTTTTTTTTTTTTCTTTTTAACTAACAAAGTAGATTGACTTTTTGTACATTTATTTATTTTATCCTCTATGAAAGGATTAAAAAATAGTGGTCTTCTAGGTAATGTAAGTTGTATTTTTGTTTCTTTGTGTAATGTTCCAAACAAACAAACTTGATCAAGAATATAACAAGATGGAAATAAAAGTCTATTACTATGGAAAAGAGGAAATCACACAACTTTTATGGAAGTGAACAAGTAAAGCATGAACACTCACCATTTATGCTAAGTCGAGGCGAAGGTAGGTGATTTGAGGAATCACCACGCTTATTTGATTGAAGAATATCCTGTAAAAGTTGTCGATGAACCACCGCAAGGTCGATGTGCTCGTGGAGTGAAACCCTTTTGAGCATAAGGGTATTTTCAATCTACACATGGACCAATCGTTCTTCATACGAAAAATACTATGGATTTCAAAGAGAAATATGAATTGATTCCATTTCGTGACAAGTTGAAACTCGAACAATCCTAAGAGAAGTTGAATTTTTCAGCACAATATCCACCAGACTTGGTGTGCAGGTTAGAGAAATCTCAATGAGTTGTTGGCCAAAAACTAAAGGTCCTCTCCATTTACCTCCAAATTCTGAAACCAGACTACTTGCAAGTTTTCAAATGTATTAGCGGCTGTTCTGTTCATGGCAACGTGCCAATCATGCAACTTAAAACGATAGCAAGTAGAAAACATGTCTCCAAGATTTACTTGATTCCACCGGCCGGAAAAATTTGACACTAAAAATCTAGTTTTCTTGATCAGGGCCAATCAGATCCACGAGTTAATAGGTTGTTGGTGCACTAGGTCGAGTGGAAAACTAATTTGAAGCCTTCTTAGAGTAGAACCATTATGCCTGTCAATTGTATTTCGAACCCAACCAATAAATGTTACCTTTTCTTGATCTTCGAATGCCGCATCTCCAACGACATTAAGGCCATGGTAGAATCTCGCAACCACTCGGATATCGAAATCCAAATTTGGAATCCATGTCCAAACTTGCTGCCATCCCCTTGACAAAACGCTTGTTCTCACAACGTCACATAATGGTAGGAAGGAGACAATATGGTCGAGAATATCACCGACTAAGCCAATATGGTATGGTGAAATTGGTTCTTTTATTTAGGGTTTTCATGGCAATGATGCTAGGGTTTTCAAGATAGAGATCAATGGCTTCAAGTGTAATTGCTTCTTTTAGGAGTGGATGTATAGAAAAGATGGCATGATGTTCACAACCTTGATGCCACCTTCTTCCTTTACTCGTGGCCAATCTAAAGTATACTCTATTGTAATTTTTTATATTTCTTAAATAAGAATACCACATGATTTGAATAATTTTACATATTTTGACAAAGTATATAAAATAAAACATATGAAAAAGTTTGAAGATATTTCCTAAACCCTAAAATTCTAATGCAGGTTGCTTTTGCCTTCCAATAGCAAGTGTGATGAATCTATAGATGAAAAAGATGTCCAACTAATAGTGCATAGCTTGCCGCAAATGTTTACAATGTATGAAAACCATTATATGTAGTACAATACTCCAAACAGAAAATGACTGCAAATAAGAACTCAATTGATTAGGTTATGTTCAAGAAAACTTTTCCTTCAAAAAGAGAACTTAAACTTAATTATTATTTTTCTCGATGCACAATGAGTAACCGAGCATGATAATGGTAGCACAAATTATGTGCATTCAACTTTACGAGGATAAAGCAACAGTTTGAAAGAAAGTAGCTCAAATGCTTGTGCATAACCAATCGATAAATTTACATTTTATTGTCATATACGGCACATGTTTGCCCCTAGTTCTCATTTGTATATGCTTTATGTTTCAACCTCAAACTTATATTCCTCCATTTTGGCATCAAGAAACGTATACTACGGCTTAACGTCTATAACATAGATCTTGAAGTATTAACTGACCAACAAGGCAATCTGAAGCTAAAATTGGGCAATCAAGCCAGTTCAAGGGAAAAAATAGGATAAACAAATCAATTTGAAGCATGACAAGAATCAAGTGACACACCCTGACTCGGATATCCACATGGACACTGGAACACGAGGCATGCTGACCGTCACTCCGAAGGAGTGACGAAGTCATGATATGGAAAATGTGTAAGAATTGAATAAAAAGGTTGAAATTTAAGTCTAAATAGCAAAAATAAGAAAGAAAAGAGTGCGCAGAGTGGGGCTGAACCTTTATTACAGGTTTATAGTGTCAGAGCATATATAGAAAGTGCAGTAAAGGAAATTAATATTCCTATTCCGAAGGATGGATATTAAAACAAAGTAAGAAACTCTTCCTACATTCTCAGAAGTACGAGTCAGCTGGTGCCAACAATCCTTGTTTGCCTAGCTTAGTCCCTAAGTCTTGGAGGGGCACAAACACGTAAAAGGGTGAGTGGGCCAAAAAAGTAAAGTTTTGCTGAAACCTTTTTGTAACTTCAAAAATAATAATTCCTCGCTGTAAAACCCGTAGAAACGGGTATTTAAATGATTAAACAGCAGAAGTAAAATAAGTTCACTTATAAGATAAATACAAGCACACAAGTTCATGTAGAAAGTAGCCACATGAACAAGCTGGGTGTTATAATTATGCTCTAGTACGACATGCACGTGAAGCTGGCGCTAAGCGCGTCACAATGAGTTCTAGATGCCAAGGCAACTAGAACAGGCTGACACCTACAATGGATCCAAAGTGAGTGTGTCGATGTAGTGTGAACATACACGTGAAGCTAGTTCTGGCCCGGACAGTACTAACACTGTGCAAATATACATGATAAGTAACAATAATAAATCTATAATCATGCCAACATTAATTTCTAAAACTCATAAAAATGAAGTAAGGATATTTGATAAAATCATTTCTAATTTCCTAAAAACATGGCATGATATACGATAGTTCGCAAAACATAATTTAAGAACACATACTAAAACAAACAAGCCCACTCACTAGTAAATCACTGGGTCGTAGCCGCCGTTTCTAACTTGGCCTCAGTACTCCTCGGGGTAGGTTTCACCTATATGAGAAATTACTAAACTAATCATTAAACAAGTCAAATCCAAATTTTACTAAGAAAAAGACTTGAAATCCCTTTTGTTTGCTCGTTTCGGGAGTTAAAAGTATCAGGAAAGTGACACACGCGCCCGCACGAGCCTCCACATGCCCTCACGCGCCGCCACGCTCCACCACGGGGATGCACAAAGTGTCATGCGCCGACTAAGGGTACGCACCGTTAAAGTTAACGGCACACCTTTAACTTTAACAGAAAATCCTAGGTTTTAACGAAATATGCTAACAGCGTTACAAAATATTCCGTTGCTGTTAGGGAATATTCCGTTATAACTATTGGTTAAGAAGGAATATACCTTTGGAATATTTCCGGTCCAACCGGATCTAGATTGGGTTTGCTGACGTTAGGACTGGGTAGGCTGACGTCAGTTCTCCGATCGCCGCTGCAACTTTCAACTGCCGCTTGCTGCAAGCCAAAATCTCGCCGAAAACTGGAAATTTTGTCAGAATTTTCCAAAAAATCATAACAGAGTCGAAACTCAACCATTTTTCACGCTGTTAAAATGAAGCTACAGAAGAGTAGGATTCGAAATGACCTAAAAGACTCTCACAAGGAGGATTCAATATGTCAAAATGAAGCTACGGATGTGCTCTACAACTCACGAGGAGTCGTTTGATGGTGAGAATAAGGTCAATCGAGGTTTCGATCGTCGGTTATCACGTCGGAAAAACTTCAAATGTCCGCTGGAGTTTCTAAGCAACTGGGTCCGAGACTGGGAGTTTGAGTTGCAGAAAGGATGTTTGTGGTGGTGGTTTTATCGAAAAAAGTCCGAGATGGTGTTGGTGGTCTCGGCAAGCTTTTGGGTGTGTTGTGTGTGTGTGCAAAGCACGGGAAGGAAACATAGAGAACATAGAGAGAGAGAGAGAGCTAAAGTGACAGAGTGAGTGGAGGTATTAAGCTTGAGTGGGTGGTGCAATCCCACAATGGGAACAATCACATTTAAAGAGAAGGAAAAATTTTAAACAATTTGCATGAAGTTTTGTCCTGGAGCAAATTTGGGAGCTGAGTTTTCAAAGTGCAGAGCACTCTGGTTCCCATGCAAGCACACGGAAAACAGCCTACAGGAAAACAATACTGAAAATGGTAAATTACCATTTTACCCTTGCACATAACTTGTTCGTTACAAGTCCGAATAATGTCCCGTTTGCGTTCACGTGTTCGTAATGAATAGTACTACACAAAAATCACAAGAAAAGCACAGAATTGCGAAGAGAATGCAAAAGTTCATGCAGGATTCCGCTTGGCCCAACATGGGCATTTTCATAAATTTACAACTTTAGTGAATAAAATACAATAGAATTAGGGACGGGATGTGACATCAAGCACCTCAGATGACTTTGAGGATAAGGTGGTCATAGAGTTTGATTGGAGAGAAAAATTCAATCATCAAGTCAGGGCCCAAGTATATCTCTTTTTGTAACATTCTCTTAAGTTCTCATTTTATTTATTTTGGTAGATTTATATGTTAACATAGTACATTTTGATCCAAGGAAACCATAAAACTTTTTGTTGTTAAATATATTTGGTGTCCGCCTATACAAAGTTAAAGAGTCTTGGCAGTCTTTATTTCTTTGTTTTTTGCACATTTCTTGATTAATTGTTTGAGGAATCGTGTGTGTTACAACTTATCCATGTTTATTTTTCGGAACATTTTAATATTCATTATATTTTTAAAAAAAGTTTTGTTACTTTAAAAAAAAATGGTAGAATAATTTTTATTGGAGGACAAGGTACGACAAGTGGTGAAATAGATATTTGCAAAACACTTGGAAAACATCTTGTGGTTGGGAAACCAGCCAGGCATTCACGATTGGAAAAATTATAAGTGTTTAGAATGAGTCTCACATTTATAGCGAAGGATTTCCATGCCAAAAGCATGTTGTCCAAATTTTAAGAAACTCGTCATGAGCTTATGTACTGAGTGTGGACATGGAAAGGGGTGGAACACTTTCATATTGACTGGATATGACACCGTCAAAGTAAATGGTGTGGTGCACCCAATCTATTGAGCCAAAAACTCATAGAAATACGCTTGACGCTTGGGCAGTAAGTGGCTATGAAAAATCAAAAGGCAAGTGTGGAACAAAGATCCAAGGAAAGCCAACAAAAATGACCCACATGGCATTTTGGGAATAAACAAAGAAGTTAAATTTCCAATTGTGCACCCTAGCTGGAACAAGAAGAATAAGAAATGAAGTGCAACCTTTTGTTTTAAAATGTTATTTTCTAAACTTATGCTAATGACTCCAAAGATGTTCTTGGAACAAACAACAGTCTATATCCAAAATCAAAGAGGATTCTAATCAACGTAATTTCATATATTTTGTTCACTTATGCAGGTTCGTTTACATGTCATGGAAGGAATGCAAACAAAGAATGCTCACAGATTTATATCTTATAACAATAATCTGCCAACTTGAACCATTAAAATAGGGTTTAACTTCAGTGATACGTACCATTCAATGGTACGTACTGTTGAATGGTTTAAGATTCATTTGGGACCCGCTGCAAATTAATCTGGACCATTCAATGGCCGTACCATTGAATGGTACGTACCACTGAAGAATTTTCCATTAAAATACTAGAAAAGAACAATTACTTTACCAAAAATTTACCACATAATGAAATAAACGATTAATTCAATGGGCCCTATTTTAGTACACAGGCATGAGGTTATTATTTTAGTAACTTGAGTTGGACCGAAACATTTTATTAATTACCAAGGCTATTAATTTATTAAACATCATTTATCGAGGTTTTAATGTATTCGAATGCATTTTGAGATTTCATGAAACCCAAACATCGAATGCATTTTGAGGTTTCAATGTACTATTTACTGAGAACCTCACGAGAAAATGAAAATATTTTAGAGGATGAGAGTCAATAGGTGGTCAAATTGGAACACCAAAATACTACCCAACTTTTTTTTTGTCAAACAAAATACGACCCAACTTGAGGCAATCATTTTTGAAAAGGAAGATATAAATACTTGGAGTTCTTGATACTTATGGTGAATTTTGCTAGTGTTTTTTCGGACTTTTTTGAAATTCATAAGATGCTAGTGGTTATGGTTTTTATTGTTGGATATTCTTTTGGTGTCCGCCTATACAAAGTTTGGGAGTCTGGATAGTCTTTATTTCCTTGGTTCTTTGCTCATTTCTTGTTTGTGTGTGTGTGTGTGTAGGTTTTGTGAATTCGTGTGAGTTACAACTTATTCATGCTTGTTTTTCTGCTCGTTTTAATATCCATTATTTTAGAAAAAAAGTAATGTTACTTTTTCAAATTCATGCCAATGTTCAAAATTTGTTTTGTCAAGTATATGATTATTTTCATTCATTTTGTAAAATAGAAGCCTTTTAATTTCTTGCATATGGTAAGTTCCAATTTCTATTATTCTTTTCATAACATTATTTATCATAACCCCAAATTTATGTAGAAAACTAGTTACCAAGTTAAAATAAGAGAACCAAAAACCAACTCCAAAACTTAGCAAAACATTTCATCTCTATTTACAACCAGGGATCAAACTACACTAGTAAAAAAAACAACTTGGGCGACAAAACTTTAGGTGACAGAGGAAATTTTGTCGGGCAAGAGGACTTTGGGCGACGAAATCCCTGTTTCGTCACCTAAAGTGTCAAAACATTTAGGCGACGAAGGTATTCGTCGCTTAAAAATGAAATGGGCGACGAATAAATATAGTCGTCGCCCAAAAGATGGAAAAAGTGGCGGAAAAAGGAGAATTTGGCGCCAAACTTTTGCGCGACAAACAAATTCATCACCTTAACCTTTTTAGGTTTTGGGCGACGAATGATTTCGTCGCTCAAAGACACTTGAGGCAACGAATAAGTTGTTCGTCGCCTTAACCTTTTAGGTTTTGGGCGACGAATGATTTCGTCGCGCAAAGACACTTTAGGCGATGAATAAGTTGTTCGTCGCCTTAACCTAAGAAATTTACTCTACACCGTTCTTCTATTGATCTGCTAAATAATGACTTATTCATGTCTGAATGAAGTAATTTTTGTACAAAATGATCTTGAAGAAGAGGTCTACATATTCAACGGTTCAGATTTAAAGAAATATATATCTATGTGTGTTTACAAATTAAGAGTTGTACGAAAAATTAACTTACAGTGAAAAATTCATAATTGAGAAGGGGGGGGGGGAATTTGTAAAAAATATACAAACGCTCGTAATGAGAAGGCCTACAACTTTCGTTTAGGGGTCATCTGCAAAATTGAACACTAGAAACCATGAAGCCTATATTATTTTTAACCGTCGATTAACGTTTATGTTTACGCTAGGTTATTATATCCGTAATTTGTTTTTTTCGAAAACATGATCTTTTACTAAATGCAATAAGAAGAACGGTTCGAATCGTTGTTAGAAGGTCCCCATATTTATAGTTTACTGAAAATTGTGATGATGTTATATAGTTTTTATAAACTTTATAACGTCCTACACAAATTTCGTTAAGCTGTAAATTTCGGGACATAATATAAACGATCTAAACCGTTCATCTTATTGCATTCAGTAAAAGATCATGTTTTTAAAAAAGAACCGGGATGAAAAAATAAATTACGGATATAATAATGGAGCGCAAACTTTAATCGATGGTTAAAATATAATATAGCCTTCATGGATTCTAGTGTTTGATTTTGGAGATGACTCCTTAACGAAATTTGTAGACCTTTTCGTTATGAGCGTTTGTATATTTTTTACAAATTTTTCTCACTTCTCAATTACTTGTTCTGAATTTTTCACTGTAAATTATTTTTTCGTACAACTATTAATTTGTAAAGACACATAGATATTTATTTCATTAAATCTGAACTGTTGAATATGTAGACCTCTTCTTCAAGATCATTGAAAACAAAAATTACTTCATTCATAAGTGAATAAGTCATTCTTTAGCAGATTAAAAGAAGAACGGTGTGGAATAAATTTCTTAGGTTTAGACAACAAATCACATTTCGTCGCCTAAAACCTATAAATTTTGCGCAACGAATCAAGTTTCGTCGTCCAAAGTTTTGGGCGACGAAATGATGACTTTGAGCGACGAACCTCATTTCGTTGCCTAAAGTTTTGAGCGACAAATCACATTTCGTCGCCTAAAGTTTTGAGCGACGAATCACATTTCGTCGCCTAAAGTTTTGCGCAACGAAATGATGACTTTGAGCGACAAATCTCATTTCGTCGCCTAGAACTTTAAAATTTGCCCCCAAGAGCTGCAAAAAATTTTAGGCTGATTTTGAATTTTTAATAAAATTTTGCGCGACGAAATGATGACTTTGAGCGACAAAAATAGTTCGTCGCACAAAGGCCTTTGGGTTTACTTTTTCAACCTGTGCCTTTTCTTTTCTTCTTTCTTCTTCCTCTATCTGCAGACTGCTCCCTGTCGAACCAACCCCAGCTTCTCCCTATTGAAACCAACCCCAGCTCCTTCCTCTCGAGCCAACCCCCTTCTTTCCTCCCTCTCTTTCTCTCCGTTCCTCCCTCCCTCCGTCCTAACCCTCTACGTTCCTCCCTCTCTCTCTTCGCCACTGACGGTGGTTTTCCGACGAGTTTTCAACCCAATCTGGGTACGACGTGGGTCGAGATAACCTCAATTGATTTCTATTGAACTCAGGTACATACTACAACAATAAATCTTCAGAAAATTTCAATTTTGTTTCAATATTTTTTTATTTTTTTACAGATTTTTTTTTTCTGGGTTTTGATTGTTGTTTGAAGTAGAAATTGAAGTGATGTTTGGGTTTTGATTTTTTGTTTCCGATTGCAATTAGTGTTTTTGGGTGAATTTTTTACAGTGGTTGCGACATGTGTGTTGTGTGTCCTATGTCTGTGTTTTTGGGTGAATTCTTGTTGGAATTGGGTGAAAATAGAAAAATAGAGGTATATGGAAGATGTTTGATGAATTGCTGAGTAGGAATAGGATTGTGAGCAATCCCCTTGTGAGTCAAGATTTAACTGATGGGTGCAAGTATTTTATAGTTGATTTGGAGAGTGTGTGCAAGTAATGCATCTGTTTAATCATAGCCAAGGCAGTTAAAAATTTGTGTTACTAGCCTGGCTACCAGAGTGATGATGCATGCCATACTACCAGTTATGACAATGTTTCTGTTTCTATGGCGATGCGCCAAATCTCGCGTTCATGTAGATCTAGTTACTTGACGAGAGTCATGCCAAACTTATCTCATCATCTTCTCCTGGTCTGCAGCAATCATCAGCTTAATTGCCCATGTTCCTATAATTAAGCGATTTGTTCTTATTAAATCATGTAATCAGATCATTAATTTGCATTAACTACATAATATGGAGTCTAGGGATTTGTTCGAATTGTATTTCCGCTGTTATGCCTTGTAGTTTTTTGTACATGATGGGAAGATGCCTTGTCTTTGAGCTATTCTTTGTCTTTGCAGCAGCTTGATAGTGTCGATGAACAGTATGTTAACAACAATGCAGTAGGGGAGGAAGATCCACCTCAACAACATGGAACCACCATCATTTTGGTGGTTTTACCCCATCACGTCCTTATAGCAGCAGATTCAAGGCTGACTTCGTATACACATGAAATCCGCCGCAGACCACAGTACTTAAAAATTTATGAGTTAAGTTCCTCACCACTGGCATCTGGTTGCTTTTGCGGGGATGTCTATGAAGGGTTACGGCTATTGGCTCATTTGAAGGGGATGAAGGGGATGTCTATAATAGATGGTGCAAGGCAATATCTGAATCGACTCCTGCATTGGGGATATGCTGCCTTTGTTGGCTTGAAGTTGAACGAGTCTGAAGTGTGTTTTCTAAACTTTTCCATTTGTTTTTCAAGTTTTAGTTTAAGTTGAAGGAACTTGATATGCTAATGTATTTAATTTGACATGTAGGAACCCTGAGGATATATGCTCTTCAATTCGATTAAGGTCCCCAGACATGATTTTGGATGTATATACATGCTAGACTGGTCTACGTGCAAGTGCGAAATGGAAAAGGGAATGCACTTTATGGGAAGTGGTTCTATAGCTGCACGCAACTATAGCGAAGCGAAATATAAGCAGAAAAGATTAAGAACAGAGGAACATCAAGGTGGTTGTTTGTCGTTGTTAGGCGAGCTAGATTTCGAGCTCAGTGAAGCAATGCAAGATGCCTTTAAGACGTTGTTGATTGCTGCTATTTGTGATCCCTCCTCAGGCGGACCATTTATAGGTCAGTATATTTGTTATTTTTGATAAGCCTTACATTCATTACCGTTGTTTTACTTCTTTTTTTCATCTTATGGCAGTCCACAACATGAACAAAGACGCAAGTCACACGTGTGTCTTCTGATTTTCAGCCACCGGGTTCCCAGCCCTCTCCCTCACCATATTTTCTGTCAGCATCTCAATAGCTATTTCGTTTTAGAATTCTATTTTATTTTGTACGTACATTTTTTATATAATATAATTTGTTTTTCTAGATTGTTTGTTATATTTTACTGTCTTTTAAATACCAATTAATTCATTAAATTAAATAATTAATTTAAAAAATTAAAAAAATTCAATTAAATTGAAATAAAATTATTAAATATTTTGCGCTACGAAACAAATATTGTCGCCTAAACCTTTAAATATTTTGCGCGACGATAAAATTATTAAATATTTCGTCGCCTCAAGTATAGGCAATTAATATATTTCGTTGCTGAAAACTTAGGGCAACGAAGGACTTTCGTCGCCTAAAGGTTTGTTCGACAAAATTTATTCGTCACCTTAACTCTATTGCGACGCATCTATTCGTCGCCCAAAGTCGTCGCGCAAATGTGCATTGGGCAACGAATGTATTTCCTTCGTCGCCCAAATGCTTGCTCCACGGACTTTGAGCGACGAATTTGGGGCAATGAATTAATGGTTGCTCAAATGTTTAGGCGACGAAAAGGGATCTTGAGCGACGAAATTTGTTTTGTCGCCCAAGTACCTTTTTCTACTAGTGCTACAAGGTTTGTAACTCTACTCACTATTACAAAATTTTTATTACACATAGTTGTCTAAAAGTACAACAACAACTTTAACAAAAAGGATTCTAAGGTCTTTAAACAAAGTTTAACTTCTACTGCACATCCAAAACGTCAAAATGATACCACTTCGAGCACGAGCTAATATGAAATGGAAGATGGAAAAGGGTGAGCTACAAAAGCTCAATAAGAAACTATTATGACCTGTAACAGAAGAGTATGGAACTAGAATTATGTCATGTATTTAAAGAGATAAAATGAATACATTAATCACAAAATGGCAATGTAAAAGCTGAACAAGGAGTGATAACACAATTTCAATAAACATTAACAAAACAATAGCTTTTGTTCTCCTCTTCAGATATTCCAAAGAGGTCTTATTCCCATGGTAGTTACATGAGCCTTATTAACAACTGGTTAGAGGTCCAGACTCTCTCACAAAGAAGGCACAACACTTTGATTCATATAAACTGAATCAACCATATGTTTAGATGCTATTCGATGTTCAATTATTGAAACACTTTGAACAATAAAAAAAATGCAATAGTTTTTTAATCAATAATCAAACCAGGTTCCAATGACAAAGAGACAATTAAAAGCTGATTCAAAGCTCAATATCAAAGAAGTTTTGAAGTTTGAAGGATTGAGACCAAGACCAAAGCTAATTTCATAATAGAAACTTACAAATTTCAGCAACCGAGTTTCTTAGCTTGAATCTCCCTCTCTAAGACTAACCTTAGCTCTTAGTAAAAAAGGGTGGTCTGAGTGTGTGAAATGAGATGATTGAAACATGAGCTGGAGTTAAAAAGAGAACTTAGTAAAAATTAACAGGTGGCAGTTTACTCCAAGTGTGAGTTTGCTAGGTGTCAAACAAATAGATAACATTTGGCAGCTTAACTCAATTAAGGTGTCTAGTTGCTAACTTGAAATTGTAAATAGCACATAACACTTACTAGTAGACAGCCCTCTAACTAAAATAGTTAGTACCAGGGTGTTACATTATTTTCAATTTTCAAGTATTTACTAATTTTTTTTATGAATGCAAAATTTAGTCGACATATATACCCCTGAAAGTTGGTCAAATGCATTTCACGTGATAAAATTTACGACAAATTGTGACATAATTAACTGTTTGATTGAATTTGTTACAAATTGAAAATTTAAGGGGACTAAAAACTAAATTGAAAGTTCAAAAAGGCTACATGCTAGGCATTTGAGAAAAAATTACCACAAGTTACTACATAAGGAAAAGGAAATAAGGGTGCGGGAAGAAGTGAGAGAATTATTTCATTTCATTTTATTTTGTTTCTCGGTATGGTGGGTTCGAAAAAACCAAACCGTTTACCTAACCGAAAGAAGCAAAACAACATCGTTTTACATTTAACCTAAGGCTATTCCCTCTAAGCATAAGGAAACTCTCATTCGAGCTCAAAATGGTTAGAAGTTAGAACTTTTTGAAGTTGAAGTATTGAGGACTTGAAGCTTGATTTGCTATAGCTTCCATGCTTTAAAGACTTTTTCTCTTTGTTTAGTGAAATACTTATTTTATGATTGTAATGTTAAATTGTGGATTATCTTTTTTGTAGTTCATTGAGTATTTAAACTTTTAATATATAGTTTTATGGATTGATTGTTATTTGTGAAATTTGAAATCGGGTTATCTATCTTCCCAAATCTCTAAAAAAAATTTCTTCATTTCTCTCCAATTTCCAAGTTAAAAAAAATAAGAAGAAAAAAGCCAAAATAGAACCGGACCAAACCGAATTACTTTGATTTACCCTTTAAGAATTGAGAAAATCAAACTGAATCAAACCGAATAGTAACTTCGATTCGGTTTTCAATTTTGTCTGAAAATCTAACCATATTAAACCGAATCCACCCCTATTTCTCAGCCTAGCTACCACCTTTTTACTCTTATTATCTCGGCCTACCTCCTTTTCCGCTTATGAGGGAGGTGGAGTAGGTAGCCGTATTAGATCCACACGATCATTTTCGCACACCCATTTCCTCCTCTTGCACTCATATCAGTAGAAAATATACGGCAGGAATAATTCTTATTATTATTCTCATACAAAACTGGGATATATATACAACCCTAGTTACACAACCCTAATTACATAAGGAAACAAACTTTACATTCCTAAAGGAAACCTAATACCGTGTGACTCACGCTAACACTCCCCCTCAAGTTGGTGCATAGATATCACACATGCCCAACTTGACGAGTGAGTCATTAAACTTTCGACTACATACTGCATGAGTAAGAACATCTGCAAGTTGTTCCTCGGACATTACACATGGGAGAGAAACAATTTTTCTTTTGAGTTTCTCCTTGATAAAATGTCTGTCAACCTCCACATGCTTAGTCCTATCATGTTGCACTGGGTTGTCTGCTATATCTCTTGCAGACTTGTTATCACAATATAATCTCATAACCTCATTTGTCTTGAATCCAAGCTCCCAAAGAAGCTTCCGCAACCAAAGTATCTCACACAGCCCATGTGCCATACCTCTGTACTCAGCTTCAGCTGATGATCATGAGACTACTTTCTGCTTTTTACTACGCCACGTAACTAAATTCCCTCCAACAAAAGTAAAATATCCCGATGTTGACCGCCTATCAGTTACATCACCAGCCCAATCTGCATCAGTAAAGCCTTCAACTCTCAGATGTCCATGTCTCCCATATAATACTCCTTTTCCCGGTGCAGACTTCAAATATGCTAAAATATGCATGACTGCGGTCATGTGATCTGTACTTGGTGAGTGCATGAACTGACTCACAACACTTACGGCATAAGCAATATCTGGACGAGTATGAGCCAAATAAATTAGTCTCCCTACAAGTCTCTGATATCTGCCCTTATCAACTGGTACCTGATCTGGATATATGCCCAGATGATGTTTCTCAACAATAGGGGTGTCTACCGGTTTACACCCTAGCATACCAGTTTCCTTCAACAAATCCAATACATATTTACGCTGAGACAAGAAGATACCTCTGGATGAGCGGGCAACTTCAACTCTCAGAAAATATTTTAAGTCTCCCAAGTTCTTCATTTCGAATTCAGCCGCAAGGTTTACCTGCAACCTTGATATTTCATCAGAGTCATCCCCTGTAATAATCATGTCATCTACATAGATAATCAAAGCAGTTACTTTATTCAATCTACGCTTCACAAACAGCGTATGATCGGAATGACACTGACGATATCCATTCGTCTTCATGGCTTGCGTGAACCTGTCAAACCACGCACGAGGAGACTGCTTAAGTCCATAAAGTGACCTACGCAATCGACAAACCCCCGTGTTCCCACCTGCATCATATCCAGGCAGAAAAACCATATATACTTTTTCCTCCAAATTCCCATGAAGGAAAGCATTCTTCACATCGGCATCCAACCATATATAAGTACACGTACCGTATTCATCTTGGCTACAGGAGAGAACGTCTCCTGATAGTCTACACCATATGTCTGAGTATACCCTTTTGCTACCAACCTTGCTTTGTATCTGTCTATGGACCCGTCAGCCTTGTATTTGATTGTAAACACCCAGCGGCATCCAACCGGCTTCTTCCCGTTTGGAAGCTTCACTACTTCCCAGGTTTTATTTTTCTGTAGAGCCATCATTTCTTCATCCATTGCTCTCACCCACCTTGGATCTCTCAGAGCTTCCTCCACTTGAGTTGGAACTTTAATGGACTCCATGTTATTCACCAGAGCCTTGCGTTCCGGTGCAAGATTCTTACAAGATACGTAGTTGGCTATTGGATACCTCACTTTCCCTTCTGGAGAAAACCTGTCAGGTGGCACACCTCGATTTTGTCTTGGTGGCAATTTATACGTACTTACAATATTATTTGAATTAGTTGTGTAATCATCTATTGTACTTACCTCAGGCATATTCAGAGAAGATACATTGGACGACATTGTGGGGCTAGAGAGAGAGGGTACACTGCCACTAACTTCACCACTGAGATCGGTAACCCTGAGTTGTTCGTGTTCAGTCCTGGTCTCGGCACAGTCTAGCCGTTCTTGATTGTCCCCTTCGACAATAACTGCTTGGTTGTTCTCTTCGGCAACAACCTGCTGCAGTGTAGCAGCACTGATTTCATTCCTTTCGGCACTCACGGCTTGTGGCATGTCCCCTTCTCCTACAGAATGAGGCTCGGGGTGACCACTCATAACTCCCCCTAAATCACACTCCAACCAACCCAGATCACCCACAGTCTCACTCTCCCCCTGGTGATCTGAAGTGGACGGTGATGAGGAATAAAAATACTCGGATTCAGAAAAGGTAACATCCATAGTCACATACATATGGCGGGTTCCAGGATGATACCATTGATAGCCCTTTTGGTGAGGAGAAAAACCAACAAAGACACACCGAAGAGCACATGGATCAAGCTTACTACGATGTATTTTGTGGACATGAACATACACCACACAACCAAACACACGAGGAGTGAGAGTGTTGGTGGACACCACGGGAACATGTTTACTGAGCACCTGAAGTGGGGTTTGAAATCCCACAACACGGGATGGCATACGGTTTATGAGGTATATAGCATAAGTGACCGCTTCAGGCCAAAAACGCTGGGGTACAGATGCACCAAGGATCAATGCCCGAGCAGTTTCCAAGATATGACGGTTTTTCCTCTCGGCAACTCCATTTTGTTGAGGAGTGTGTGGACACGTCGTTTCGTGGAGAATTCCATGAGTACACAGAAACTGAGACAACTCAGAATTAATATATTCACCTCCATTATCAGAGCGGAGAACTTTAATACTCGAGGAATATTGTGTCTTGATCATCTGATAGAAAGACTGAAACACCATAACAACATCACTTTTATGTTTAATCACATATAACCAGGTCATACGGGTGCAATCATCAACAAATGTGACGAACCATTTAATTCCAGAAGCCACACTTACAGGGGAGGGACCCCAAACATCAGAATGCACAAGATCAAACGGAAACACACTTTTATTCATACTTGAAGGAAACGAAACACAATGGCTTTTAGCAAGAATACATACTTCACAATGTAAGTCTGATTCATTTATTCCATGAAATAAACTAGGCAACAAACGCCGTAAATAACCAAAAGAAGCATGGCCTAAACGGCGATGCATCATCCATACGTCTTTTAATGTACTAGCAGTGGACGTTCGAACCGCAGCAGCTCTTCCTGGAACGACATCATCCACATAATACAACCCCTCTCTCTTAGTGCCACGCCCAATGATCTCCTTGGTCTGAATATCCTGAAGCAGACAAAAAAATGGATATATTAATACAACACAATCCAACTGTTCCATGACTTGCGATATAGAGAGTAGGTTATGAGATAAAGATGGAACAAATAAACAATGATGCAAAGAGAGGGATGGTGTAAGACACACGGTGCCTACTCCATTAACCGAAGCAGTAGTACCATTAGCCGTCTCCACACATGTTCTCCGGGGCTCGGTCATATACTGAAACAAATTCTTATCATAGGTCATATGATCTGTTGCACCAGAGTCTAGAATCCAACCTGTATGATGAGCTGTGTCAGAGGCTAAGAGAACACGTCCGACAGTACCTGTATTTGAAGATGGTTCACCAACAGTCGTACGCGTTAATAATGACTGACTTGGCTCACCAGATTGCACCTCGGCTCCTGTGATATTGCTCGGTGTTGTAGCAGCAAGGGTTGCCCGTCCACCAGTAGAGCTATTATTCCCACGATCTTTTGCCCGCAACCGTTTCTTCAACTCCGGAAACCACTCGGGTACTCCATGCTTTGCAAAGCATGTATCTTCGGTATGGCGGGTTTGACCGCAGAAGGTACATTTTAAATTATCTTTGTTTTCCCGAGTAAATGGATGAGACTTCAAAGATGAGTTCGACACACTCCCGGAAGGGGAATTGGCAGGAAACCGTGACACCATAGCAGCTGCAGATCCTCCTCCTTGGCTGCCAACATTACTTCCACCCATCATAGTTGCGTGACGTTGAGCTTCACGCCTTACCATAGAGAACACCTCCTCAACAGACGGAAGAGGCTGAGTTCGTAAGATGTCACTACGAACTTTATCAAAAACATCATCCAAACCTGCCAGGAAGGCATACATGCGGTCCAATTGGACTTCATCTCGCAGCGTCTTCAAATCTTGAGCACACTCCATCTTAATTGGCCTTCGTTGATCCAACTCCTGCCACACAGATTTAAGATCAGCATAGTACACCCCAACTGGACGTCCTTCCTGACGGAGTCGAAACGACTTAACCTTCAACTCATAGATTTGAGAGATATCAGAACCATCGTAGTATGTTCGAGCAACCTCTTCCCATACTTCTTTGGCGGTACGAAGGTGAATAAAAAAACTCATGATAGCTGGCTCCATGGAGTTAATCAGCCATCCTTTCACAATAGCATTCCCAGTCTCCCATGTCTCAAACTCGATACTGTCTTCACTTGGTTCCTTGATGTTCCCCGACACAAACCCCTTCTTACCACGTCCTGCAATATGCATCTCCAATACTTTGGACCAAAGTGGGTAGTTTGATCCATTAAGCTTCACTGCACTCGGCACTGCCGAGGCATCATTCTGGATTATCACCGAGTTCAGAGGAGCGGAATTATTGATAGAAACCCCACCGAGTCCAGGTTTCTGCCCCGAGCCACCATCTTCTACGTTCACCATCCTTCTTTACTGCAACACACAGCAGCACCGATACAACAAGGACAGAAAGTGCACAGTCCTTGCGAATCACAGCAACAACAGCACGATGAGATTTTTCCCTACCTAGGGTTACGGTACCAAGCTCTCGATACCAAGTAGAAAATATACGGCAGGAATAATTCTTATTATTATTCTCATACAAAACTGGGATATATATACAACCCTAGTTACACAACCCTAATTACATAAGGAAACAAACTTTACATTCCTAAAGGAAACCTAATACCGTGTGACTCACGCTAACAATATCATTATATTTGTCTCTGAATTCCGTTAATTTATCTCTTCCCCTATTTATGCTCCTCTTTCTTACTCTAATTTTGCTTTGAACATAGTTGTACAGCTAAAAAATACGGACCAATTCCTCCCCATCCGACTTATTTGTCTTTGGATGATCCTGAGATTATAGCTTCTGCCCGTTTCGCAGTGGAAGAGTTCAACAGGCAGAATGTTCGATTTCACCAAGGGATGTGGTCTTGTTATGTTACTATATATTATGTTGTGTGCGCAGTGTTTTTATAAGCTTCCAAGCTCCAAGCGATGCACTTCGATTGAGAGCAATATTTTGCCTGTCCGTCCTGTTTAGGTTCGCACGAAATAATGGTCGGCATTAACCCTTAATCTACTAACTTCGTGCTGATTGAATCATAGTATCGTGTCATGTTTTGAAAATTTTTATCCGTAGCCACAAGGTTGAGACTCTATATATGAAATAACGCAGTGCAAATTTTATTTAAATACCAAAACTTCGGAAAATTGAAAGCTCAATAACAGCGGTGATACACCTGTTCAACGATCCACTATCAGTTACAGGACACATCTGGTTATGCAAGAACGAACTCGTATATCCACCACCAAATTAAGCAGCTCTCATTGGAAATTCTCGTCTCTCCCTTGTCTTATAGCATCCTTCGATTGAGGTTTCTCCTCGTCGTTTACAAATGAAAGATAAAACCCATCAGCAGAAATAGCACGTAGGGAATCAAACTGATCTTGGAAGCAGAACCGGCGGAATCTTGTGCATCTGGTGAACCTTGTGCAGTCACAAAGCTTCCGTCTGGTGTGCTTGTGGTCAGAACAACAACAATCCAGTTCTCTTCAGAGCCAATTCCAATTCCGGTGAACTTAGTGTCATTAAGATTATCCGAGTACTGAGACATTGTGAAGTTGGTAAGGACCAGACTAGGAACGAGGCTGGGAACGCAAGCAGGCATTACGACCCCATCTCTTGTGTTGGAGACATTCAAATGGCACTTGGCTAAAAGTTTTGGATAGTCGGAAAAATTAGGTTCGGTGCCTGGTACTGTGTTGGAGCCTGTGGTGTTTGTACAGGGTTGATTTTTGAATTGCTCAGCTATCTCATCGGCAAGGCACTCTGCGTTGGCATTCTTTGTAAGGGCCGTTAGGTTCAAGGTGGCAGCCCTATAGCTGTTGATGCCTTGAAGAAGACTATCTTCCTCATCTACTGCCAAAAAGAGAAATCGAAATTTCATTAGCAAGATGTACCAGTAAAAAGGGAGATATATACTTCCACTAGACAATCATGCGGCAGCGTATCAACGCAGTCTTGTATAGAATTAGTCCCAAGAATGTGTTCCTAACTTTCCCGAGTTTATGGAGCTAAAACTAGAAACAACATAGCACAGCAATTCCTGATTCTGTGACCAATAGTGACAACCCTTGATTGTACCTACGAGTGTGCCTGAACTACGCCTGTATTGTATCGTTCCAATTTTATCAGATGTTCCCGAACTATGCCTATTTTTTGAACGCGAGCTATGACTATTTTATATCGTTCCAATTTTATCGGATGTTTCTGAAAGGGAATGAAACTCAAGAAAAGGACGAGTCTCATACAATGATACAAGTCTTTGGGATATCCCCCAAGTAAAATACAGATCATTGATTCATCCAGGGAGATGCACAGTGTTAAGTTGCAGTTTTCCAACAATATTTCAAGCAAAATTGCAAAAAACTAAATCCACAAGATCCAGTAAGCTAATACACATTCTATGTTGTTTTTTTAATCCAAATTAATTAAGCCAAGTTGAGTATCCTCTAACCAGATCCCATCTAAAATGGGGTTTTTAAAGACAATACTGATAGATTAGAAACAAACCCAAAATAGAAATAAAATCATAAATGTCAAAAATAGAAACAGAACACATAAACTCCTCCATTGTCATAAAGTTTCAAGATTTGGAAATTAACTAAAGCTGTTCAGCAAAAGAATAAAACTTTACCTCCGTCGCATTTGACCTGGTGGTGGCTCAACAAAACAATGCAAGAAAGGAACAGTGGGAGGATGAAAAGACGCAGCGGAGACTCCATTGTGGGCGGAGCTGGTGGCGGTTCCTGGCGAGGTCGGATTAATGGCGATGCCGGTGACGGTGCAGAGAATGTTTAATTTGTGGAGTGCGCTTTTCTTTCTGTTGCTTTAAGTAGAAGCTGAAACTAGAAGCAAACTTTACTTTGTTTGACGAAGATGTCCTAACTGAACGTGACGACGACGTTTTTGGTGACCCTTCGCGGTCTAAACCGACTGTGTTTTTGCTTTGGGTAATTTTTAACATTTTACTTAGCCAGGTGAATTATAATAGTTGAAAATATCTAAAGATGAATTGAAAGTGAAAATTAAAGCAAAATGCTTTTGTTTTTAAATAATTTTTTTTTACAGGACAATATTCTAACGTACTTTAGTTTACTCGCGTCAAAAATGAGAGAGAATTCAAACTTGTATACAAAGTTGTAGACTAGCTTAATCCACATATGTGATAAATTATCCTCGACCGTCCAATCTTACTTTCTTTTTACTGTCTCCTAGTATTACATTCTCAACTTCCATTCCAAGGTGTTTATTAATTTTAGGTTTGAAAATTTTGAGGAGTTCATTTATGGGGCTTTGCCATTCACACGTCTTTATAGAGAGTTCTTGTTCGCGAGCCTTTCGCAAGGGGCGGGCTAGGAGCATACGGGTCGGTCCGTCTACCGGTTCGAGCCTTTCTATTGGCGTTTCTGCTTCAACAGGCTTCACTCCTATCCCTTCGGAGGGATGTTCGCGAGACCTTTTGTTGTATGGTTATTGTCAGGCGTGCCACTATTGGCTTCTGTCAATAGAAAGATGTAATATATATTAAATACTTGCGCCACAAGTAATATAACTTCCGTTCATCAGATTGGGCGACTTAATTAGATAAGTGCAGTTAGGTTCTTTTTATTGCCTTGCCTATTAAGGACTTTATTCTCTCTCGATGTTTATACCAGAGATTGCTTGAGATAGGATTTTGTCATAAACTGGTTATAACAAAAATGCCCCACACTCGCGCATGCATAAAGGTAAAGACAGTAATTAAAGACTGAATGTAAAGACTGTAATTGAAGTGCTTGAAAGTAAAAACTCGTAAGTAAAGAGCGATAAGTAAGAGCTGATAACGAAAGACTTTAAGTAAAAAGATCAATATTATTACATTTTAAGTTCGTCACAGACTGAACAAATGCCCATCGGGTTGATTTTTGTTCCATCGGGATAGTTTTCTAATCTATCGGGATGCTTTTAAGGCTAGTTCCTTAAGGGGGTGATCAAAGACTCTCTGGCCTATGATTCTCAATCGATACTATCACCGGTTTGGCTGGATAGCAGAGCTAAATTCACTACTTCTCGGGGGAGTTAGGATATATGATCCTAGGTTGCTGGTCTTTGATTTCTCAAAGTCGCTGGCTACACAAGTAGTGCGAAGGAGAAAGCAGCAGATAGAGACGAAGTCTGTATCTGGAAAAGGCTTTGAGGGGTTTCCTCAGAGGTTTCTTTCTGAACTAGAGAGTTATGTTTTTGGTTGGTTTGAGTGTCCTCTTTTCTGAATCCTCCCCTCGTTTATATAGGCCAGCAGAGAGCCCATGTCATCGCCGTCACTGCTCTCTGTCCTTAAAGACTTAGTGAAGAAGGGCTTAATCTGGAAAGCACAGGTAGCGCCTCTGATCAGCCTACCCCCACTGAGAAAGAGTTCTTTATTCGTAGTCTGTTTCCCTCCAATTTGCCCAGTGCTTTGCATTAAATGCTATTCAGACTTCTTTCCATTTCGTTCACTAGTCTGGGTTGGGCCTTTCTTTCTTAGGCCCAACCCTTTGCTAGATTTTTAGCCATGGCTCAAAGCTTATATGGACAGCTGGGTGTCCCACGTGACTGCTGTCACTTCCCTCAAAAACCGTCATTTAGAGACTTCCGCTCTCTGGAGATCTGATTTGGTTTTCCAACACTGCCGAGATCTTTTGTATTGAATGCTCTACTGGGGTAGGTGCAGGCACTTGAGTGCTCTAGTAGGGGTAGATGCCTCCTTTTATCCCTCAGTCCTACTGGATTTGGGCTGGGCCTTGTCTCTTATGTTCAGCCCATTGTTGCAATGGCCCTTTGGATAATTTTCGGTGTAAACAGTTATAGTGGTAGGTGTTACGTGAAGTATATTGTCTTCGTCAACGACCTTGGCTTGGAGTATGCATTTGTGCATGAACTTCATAGCGTATTTTTTTGTCCATTTAGTTTTAATTGTTTTTTATGTCAACATTGAAAACAAATGTATCCCTAAATTAAAAGTTTTGTTTTTTATGTTTATACAGTTTAGCATTATTTCTACCTTACTGACTATGGTTCTAATTTTTATCATGGCACTCATCATACCTCTCGTGTATATGCTGTTATAAATCTGTCACGTCCTACCAAGCAGTTTGCTCTAGTTTCTTCTTTCTCGACAAATTTGGAAAGAAAAAAAAAAGGGAAAAAAAGGGGGCCAAAATCAGCAATTCGAGGATTAAAAAAGATTCATCAAACTTGTTTTTGTTTGTTTATAGGATGATCATACTTTTTTTTAGCAAACAGGATCATCATACTTTTAATATGCAAAACATATACGGTATTTATGTGCGACAATAACATACAAAATTTATGACTTCATCCATATACACAATCTACATTGTCTTAGTCATGGTTTCTTTTAATACTATAAACAAGTGCTTAACTTCTAATTTACCACTAATGACTATTTTTCGAAAGATTAACTATGGTAAATTTACATGTAACTAATAAGATATTGGAAGAAACTATAAGTTTATTCATCATCTCAAGTTTAGTGATTGAGAAACACAATTTGTTCCAGCACTTCATGAAGTGTAATACCTCCATTTTGGGAAACAATTTTGAAATGGCATCAGCGACATGAAAGAGGATGTTTTAAACAAAAAGTCAAAAGTCCTGCGCATAGACTCAGCATGACCCAACTTTAATCTAATATTGGCCTTTGATGTCTAAGACCAACTCCAATGGTGGCTTATGGCCAACAATTTTAGGCCTTTGGCCTTTGCTTTTGGTTCTTCAATGGTGGCCACTCTTTAGGCCCAGATTAAAAAGGGAAGCAAAATGCAACATTTAGGCCAAGCTTTTGGCCCGACCAAAAGAAAAAAGGGCCCACTGCGCGCGTGGCAGGGGCGAGTGCACGCCAACCGCCAGAGAGGCAAACTCACAGACGCGCCGCATGCGCCGACAGTTTGTGTTGGGGGACCCAGCTGACGTCAAGCATGTCGGTTGGGAGAAGAAAAAAGTCGTTGGCTCATTTGCGATGGACGGTCCAGATTGATGGACCTTTGGCTAATCCAACGACCATGTTTTAAACTTTGTTTTTTTTATTTATTTACTTTTACTTATAATCCAACGGCTGTGATCAAATGATATTAAATCTAATGGTAAAAAAAATCATCCAACGACCCAAATTAAAATCCAACGGCTAAAATAATTAAAAATATATATATTTAACTGAAATCTGACCCCCAAACTCTATAAGACCAACTCCAATGGTGGCCTATGACTAACAACAAATTTTGGCCTTTGGCCAGAAACTGTTTTTTCTTTCCAATGGTGTGGCCTAAATTTTAGGCCAAAAAGTTGTTAAATATCGTTTTAGCCTCTCTTTTTTTCCGTTAACTTTAAAAAAAATAATATTTGTTTAGATTAACTTAGCTTAATTTTGTGACTATTTTAACTTTAAAATGTTTAAATTTCAAGAAAATATGAAAATAGATGGGTTTTTAGAGTTTTCGAGGTGAAATTTGAGTCCAATATTTTTTTTCATTATTTTAGTCGTTAGATTTCAATTCGGGTCATTGGATATTTTTTTTTTACTGTTAGATTTGATTTTATTTGATTACAACCATTAGATTAAATATAAAGTAAAAAACATATAAAACAAAAAACAAAACACAACTGAAATCTGACCGTTGGATCAACTAACAATCAAAAAATCAAAACTGTTGGAGTTTTGCAAGTGGCCGACAACCTGTCAGCACTGGGGCCAGCCATGTCATTTGCTTGCGCGTGGGGAGCTTGAAGCGCGTCATACTGCTGCGCATTTCTTTCCTTCCTCTCATCCCACTCGCACACATGGGCTCTACCTTTTTAGCTGGGCCAAAACCATGGCCTAAATCTTGTTTTTTCATTTTCTTTTTTGCTAGGGCCAATTTTTTGGCCACCATTGGAAGCCCATGGTCAAAAGGCAAAGGCCTAAAATTATTGGCCTTTGGCCAAGATTGAAGTTAGTCTAAATACCTATTCATTTGGTCATACATCCACACAAAATCAATTTTCTTCCTTTTCCTCATCCAAATTTCTTTTTTCCTTGTACCCACTTCTAAATCATTTTCTACCCACTTCAAAATTGGCATTCTTCTTCTACCCACTTCCAAATTTGCATTCTTTTTCTACCCACTTCCAAAAAATTTCAAGATGCCAAAATATAGTACAAAATTACCTAATTGGTCTAAAGATGAAGATATAGCTTTGTGCAAGGATCAATAGTAGCGAAGATGGTGCTACCGGGACAAACCAAAATATTCAAGAATTTTGGTCTCGCATCCATGAATTGTTCCTTAGCACCTCTCCCCCACCGTTGCCCGACAAGCCACGAACCCTTGATGGAATGTATGATCGATTTAAGAGAATCAACAAAAAATGCACTTGTTGGAAGTCGGCCTACCATAAAGCCAAAGATGTTCTTGAAAGTGGAAAGAGTCAAGAAGATATGGTGAGTGTCTCTTCACATATTATTTTTTTCATGTGCATAATTATATTTTTAATGTGCATAATTACATTTTTTAACTAATCAATCTTTATTTATTTCATACATAGATTAATAAAGCGATGACTATATTCATGACACTCGATACCCCTAAAGGTCACGAATTCAAGTTGTTTCATGCTTGGAACATCTTCAAAGAGTCTCCTAGGTGGATTGAAAGTGTATCTACTAAAGTTCCAAGACAACCTTCCGAAGGTGGGGCAAGTATTGATCTTGATGATGATTTTGTAGATGAGAGCCCATCTTCATCTATAGTAAAACCGCCGGGGCGAGATAAGCAAAAGGAAACAAAGAAAAAAGGGAGGAAAGTGGATTCGGCTAGCAACAAGTATGAGGAAAAGCTTGACAAACTACTTCATTGTAGTGAAGAGACCAATCAAGAGAAGTTGCAAATGAGCAAACTCATGGAGCGGCAAATGGCAATGGAAGAGTGGGAAATGGCAAGGAAAGTCACAAGAGATAAATTAGACCAAGATGTGTACGAGTTGGATATAATGAAGATGGATATCGACCAATATACTCCACGGAGGAAGAGGTTTTTTCGTGAGAAGCAAGATGAAATTTTATCAAGGTGTACTCTCTTTGATAATGTTGGCTATAGCTTTTACCCAAGTCCTCCACCATATTAGTTTTTTTTTAAAATATCATTTAGTATCTTAATTGTCCTTTGAAGTATTAATTATTTAGGGATTTTTTAATTATTGTTTGGTTTTAATTGTTGTATGATCAACCTATGTTATAAATTTAAGCATTAATTGTTGTTTCGTATGTGTCTACTGTGTCATTTTTCATACTTTATCGGAATTTAAATATTTTTAGGTCAAAATGTTCACAAAATTAAGCTAAGTTAATCTAAACAAATTTTTTTATTTAAAGTTAACGGAAACAAATAATTAGCCTAAAACGATATTTAACAACTTTTTGGCCTAAAATTTAGGTCACACCGTTGGAGAGAAAAAACAGTTTCTGGCCAAAGGCCAAAATCTGTTATTGGCCATAGGGCACCATTGGAGTTGGTCTAAGGGAACGTTTTTGTCTGAAAATCGCTCCGACAAAGCAACCCAAAAAGCATAACAATAACCAAACCATCAACGATTTCCCTTCTTCCATATGTACCAAAACATTCCTTCCCCTCCCTCCATCTGAAACTTTACCAAGCGGAATGAATTTTTCTTTTCACCGTCTCATGTTGGTTCAAAAGGAGTATTTGGACAAAAACTAAAGTTCTGAATTCGAAGCAAAATTGTCGGAACCGCATGTATAGTAGATATATGAGAACAAATGACACAACGGGATATATAAATCGAACGATAAGTCTCACAACTATAATCCATCAAGAAGTTGAGAAAAGTCTCGTTTAATTGAATAATATATGAAAGATGCTTGAAATACAACCCTAAAAATTTATTTAGTCTTAAAAAAAAACCCGTTTATGAAAAACAAGTTGAGACTAAAAGGCAACGAATTAACACCTAACTTTTTGGAAAACAAGTCTTGAGACTAAAAGACTAGAAATTTGTCAAAACAAAGTTTTGTTTGATCGAATTGACTAAAGAAGATCAATGAAGAGTTCGCATGAAGTTCTACTCAAATGTCAAGCAAGAAACTCTAAAGTTGTAATAATAAATTAGTCGTTAGACACGAGCCACCACAACTATCTTATGGATATGTCTTTGATTGTTAGATGATAGAACATGACCATTGCTCAACATAGAGCTTGTTATGTGTTCCATGAATCTTTGGCCGAAGTAGCAACTATGATTAAGGAAGACATTCATAATCATTTGAATTGAATCATATGGATTAGAAAATCACTTTAGAGGTTTGACATAACTTATATGTACCCCAACAATGTGATTAAGAGTATGAACAAATAATAGTCGTATTGCATTGTAATTTCAATTGTAGTAGACCATAGTTGCCATAACCTTTTTCATTTTCCTATTTTTTTTACAAGTTTGAAAGGATAAATTTGGAAAAAGAACAATTGGAAAAAAATAGGGCCAAATCAACAAATTTAGGATTGGAGAAGAATCATTAGACTTGTTTTTGTTTGTTTTTAGAATCATCATACTTTTGATATGACAAAAATATACAATTTTTATGAGCAAAAAAGAACATATAAGATTCATGACTCTATATATATGACACAATCTAAATTTTGTGCATATTTGAGACCAATAACCTTCACATTATATTGGCCATGGTTTCTTTTAGTTTCCTTTTCCCTTTTATGAGATAATACTCATTGATAGATGAGGGTGGGTTACACAATTAAAAGTTGAACATATTGCTTCTGCACAGCTTTCTCCCATTCTTGTTTGTTTTTCGAAATCTTTTGGTTCCCCTTTCTCCATCACTAGATTGAATTTTAAGTGCTAAGCTTCCAATTTTTCCTATAACCAGTCGTATGTATGTTCATGGCGGCTCATAAACTTAGTCGTCATTATTCCATCAAGGTCACATGTGATATTGGAGGAAACTATACGTTTATTCATACTTATTAAGGATTGTGATGTTCATGTCTAGTGTAAGAGAGATCTGGTTTGAAATATACATGAGAAGTTGGAAGATAGTGATAAAAATGAGGGGAATGTGAGAATGTGATGGAAACAAAGTTTGGTACTATCTTCTATTGCACATAATTGATCAAATGGGTAGTTTTGTCTACGAACCATTGAAGTATTCAGGAATATATATGATTAGTCATTTCTTATCATCTTATGGTCATTAATGTAGTTTTCCTTAGTTCTGATTCTGGTGACGGTGGCAGCAACAACAACAACAATTTAGAGTCATTGGTTTTGCAGTTGGGGACTACAACTATTGGAGTTTGCTACAAGGGTTCCCTCCAGCTCTCCTTCTACTATTTCATTCTACTATTTCATGAGAGAGAGAGTAATTTTGTGGACATATAGGATTATTTTTCGTGTTATAGAGGGTATGTTTGTGGACAAATACGGGTTGCTTTTAGGTCTCAAAATAAACTGGTTAGTTATTAGAGATAGTTGCGCCGTTGCGGCATATTGGATTTCTTTTAAGTTTTAACGAGAGATGTGTGAAGTTCAAAGCTTCTACATGATGTGACATAGTTTGTGGATAAAAATCAACTTTTGTGAATTATAAAGGAAACTTCTTAGGCTTTGACACCTCTACATATCGTTCAACTCTCAATCATTAAACTCCTTCAAAACCATACCGTTCTAATACTTTTTGTACTTTTCTTTTTCTTTCCCAATATTACTTTTTGTAGTTATAGTCTCAAGCGATGTTGATTAAAGAACCATGCATTATTATTATTGTTAACAAGTATACAAAAGTAAAGATTTTGCTTCAATGATACAGAAAATGAACAGTTATGATTGAAAATAAAATATTTAACAATTTTTAAAATCAAATCTAACGGTTAAAACACATGTATCATTGAATGATTAGTATCATTGAAGCCAAACCTTAATAACTTTTACAATAACTCCCAAAAGTGAGAGAAATCAAATTTAAGACCTAATTAAATTTAATTAGAGAATTTTTATTAGCATTCTAAAATTCTCATTGTACACTCCAAACTTTTTATATTTAGAAAGAAAAATACATTTATAAGGAGTGCACAATGATATTTTTAGAGTGCCAATAACAGTTTTATTTAATTAACCATTTTTTTTTTCTATCAATAAGGTGAGAGAAATCAAATTTAAGACTTCTCCCAAAGACAACGATTTTATCACTTAATTTTGTTTCTAGCACTCCAACTATAGTGTATACATGCACAAATACTGAAAATATTATGTTAGTTATTCGTTACAACTTGTCTGCATGCACAAAAATCTCGTGTCGAGGGCTGCCCCTCATAGCATATTCTTTGATTCATCAATTCCAAGAAGGCATGAGGGACTAATCTGTAATTACAAGTTTTTCTTGGTTAGAAAAAGACAAACACAATATGTAACTGGTGGATGCTATTGAGTATGGATAACGTGGCCCAATCCTCCAATAGCTGACAAGCATACCATGTAAAAACGTAAAGCTCTATTGCTTCCTTCCCCTCCCTGGAATTTACATCCAAGGGAAAAAAAAATGGCAGTGTCGGCGGATCATTGCCGGATTTCGCTCTCCGCCGCCACCCAATGGCGTGGTGCGGCAGGGGCTCCAGGGAGGAACAAGAGGCTTGTGAAGTTTTGTAGTGGAGAAATGATGGGGAAGAAGCTGAACCTGCCTCAGCTTCAACTTGGAGGTGCTAATAAGAATGGTAGGGTTGGGCAGCCTGTTTGCATGTCTATTGCTGCTGATATAGTTGGCGAGGCCAGAGTGAGCTCTCAAACTCACCACATAAATAAGCATTACTTACTGATTAATTAGCTAATTGCAATCATGAATTTGATTTCATGCATGATTTCTTACATTTTGATGTGATTTTCTCTCCACAAAATCATCATTTGAATTCTAAAGTCTACTTGGGCTTTAGATTGCTTGACATTGTTTCAAGTTCACACATATAAAGAAAAAATGGAACGTTTTTCATTGGCAAGTGATTTTAACACTTATTTTTTTAGCCTGTTACAAGCCTCATGCGAGTGCAGAAAATTTATGGAACATTTATTTATGAGTACATATAGCTAAAAGATGAGCGCCAAAACTGCTATTTTATTTTAGTGAGAACAGAAACAATAATACTAGTCATACCACATTTTGTATCACATTTTTTTCTTGTCAATAGTTAGGTGGGGTTCAAAGTGGGGAAGGGGGTAGGGGAGGGCCACAAGGGTGCTTGATTTTCACTATGCACTTGGTCTCCTCCTCCCATTTTGTATCACATTTAGAAATGATTTTCACGCACTTTTCTCTCGTATGCACATTTATGCTTATTTAATAATTTGAATTAGATAAAGAAAACGAATCAAAAGACAATATTAAACAAAAGGTGTGTAGAAGAATAAAAGTGTCTCAGAAAAAATCAATTCTCTTATCTAATATAATACAATACGATACATGTCATATCATCAATATTAAAATGTAATATGATAAACCTAGTATGAGTGATGCTGTCCTGCTCATCAAAACACAAAAACAAAGATTGAGATTTACAGAATAAAATCTCATTTGATTAAATCTCAACCGCTCACTCGTGAAAATAATGCGAGAGAGAATTACGTAGTATTACTTAAATGAAAAATTGAACATAGTCATTAAGTTGGTGCTATCCACACACCCCTTTTACTTTTAGACACCCCCGCTCAATTTTTGGCCGTCAAATCAAATTAATTGAAGAGATCAAATGACATAAATTAACAAGAGTGTGTATAGAAGATAAAAAATAGATGTGTAGATAGCCGCTCAAGTCTAATTTAGGCTTTGATAAGAAGCCCATGACCATTGCTATACTTGCCTAATTAACATTTCATATGATGTGGAGTTGATATATGGGATTTGGGTGCACATAACAGTTGAGGGACATAGATATTGAGAAGAGGGATCCACGGACAGTCGTTGCAATCATACTGGGAGGTGGAGCCGGGACTCGGCTTTTCCCACTTACCAAGAGGCGTGCCAAACCTGCTGTAAGTCTCTCTTCCTTGTTCCAAAACTTCAATACTCAATTCGACTATGAAACAGACATCCGTCTTTTAAGTAATAAACAATAAATTATTAATATGTCATTGATAATCTTCGATATTATTATCATAATAAAATGTACAATGTATTATCGATGTTTTAAAAAAAATATAGATACATATCAATGCACAAAGAACGGACGTCATGCACATAGAATTTCTGCTCTAATTTGTGCTCTAAACAACATTTTATTAAATTTTGACTTTGTAAGTCCATCCAGTGGTCATATGTTTAGCATGTTAGTGCAATAGTGTTTGACAAATGTTAGTTCCGAAAAACAAAAAACGAAATGGTTACTAAATTAGTTTTAATTAAGGTGTTGAGGAATGTTCCCTCTTACTTGTTCTACATTTTTTCTTCTTCTTGGTTTTAGGTTCCAATAGGAGGAGCATACAGGCTGATTGATGTGCCAATGAGTAACTGCATCAACAGTGGAATCAACAAAGTCTATATCCTCACTCAGTTCAACTCAGCATCACTCAACAGACACATTTCAAGAGCTTACAACTTTGGCAGCGGCACCACCTTCGGTGACGGATATGTAGAGGTACGTATTCAGATTAACATAATTAATCCCGACTTAATCAGCACCAACTAGCCTGCCTGCATTCAAAATTTATATTTATGACAATGTATGTTCTGCAAGATCACATATTGCTCTTTCGCTCTATGCCAGGTTCTAGCAGCTACTCAAACTCCCGGCGAGGCAGGGCAGAGGTGGTTCCAGGGTACTGCAGATGCCGTACGACAGTTCCATTGGCTTTTCGAGGTACTCAAAAACAACAATTTAGTAAACAGAAGAAAAAAGATTCAGAACGTGTTCTTTGTTTCTTGAGCTGCAAGAAAACGCTAAAACACATCAAAGACAGAAAAATCCATGTAAGACTAAGTTATGGAAGTAAACTTGAACAGCATCGAATGTGTGTAAGGCTTTCCTTTAGACACAATTTGTGAAGGGAAATTTCGGTGATCCACCACGTCAGGGAAGCCTCGAGTCTCCAAACATAGTCCTGCGTGTCGGCACAGCCTTCAAGTTGTTACCTGTGTAGAACTGCATGCCTGGAGCATCTGTTCATAGCTCCAACACTCTTGCCAATTTCTTTTCGTGCAAGAAAGCTGCCCTTTTCAGTTTTTTGTCACCCTGAAAACCATCAAGCACATGGTTGATATCACAACCGTTTGGCAGTTTCTTAATCCTGCTTCTGATGGTGTGAGGCGAGGTGAAATCATAAGGTGTTCCATTCACTGGCACGACTTTACCAGTAAGTATAAACTGGCTATCCACCGGTGTGACATGAGACCCGAATATCTGCACAGTGGTGTAAAATGTTGCTGTTGTTGTGATCACCTAGGTTCCAGAAAGCATGTTGGGCTAGATTCACCGGAGTAGGCTTGTTTGGAGCCGTGGCTTTCATCTTTACAATCATTTGGTTGTTTCGGATGAGTGTGTACATCACAGTTACAAGGAGATCACCCGGAAATCCTTCTTCGCCATCAAAGCTGTGATAGGAGAGTTGGATGCTAGGTCTCCAGTTCATATCTTTTCGCTTTCAAAGTTGCACGGCTGAATCCTGTTGGACCGCCATGAATCGTATTGTTAATGGTTTCCATTCAGAGTAAACGCAGCACCGCGTATCCTGTTAGCAACCCGTCCAACAATGGCACCAAAGGGAGAGGAACTGTTCATGTAATCCTTAACTGAATCGAACCCTAGGACAATGTCAACCAGCTTTCCATTACTGTCAGGGACCGCGAGGGATATGGTAGATGCACCCCAGTTTGTAAGCTTCACAGAGAAATTTCCTTTCTTAAGTTCATAAATCCCAACCTTAGTCTTTGCAGGAGAACCGTTGACAAACCCGAAAGCTAGTAGGATTAGGAAACAATGCTGCATGGAGAACTTGGTCATTTTTCTTCAGAAAATGGAATCAGTTAGGATCAAGATCTTTCGATCGTTCCTGAGGGAACATCTGGAGAGCTATTGCGTTATATTAAAGAGCAAGAGTCAATAAGGACTAAGCATTAAATCAAGAATTAAAAGAGGGAAAGTTATTGTCTGTCCTCTACTAATTTGAAGTAATTAGATCTGGAGTTTCTTTAGAAACTTATTGTGCATCGATACTTCTCTTTGTTGCTCCCTTTTCTTTTCAATCTACTTTTTCATAGTCTCGTAAATAATTCGAGTCAGATGGCCTAAAACCGGGAGGCATTAAAATCTTCACCATGGCTTTTCATGATGCAGGATGCAAGAAGCAAGGACATCGAGGATGTGCTGGTTCTATCCGGAGATCATTTGTATCGAATGGACTACTTGGACTACGTTCAAGTAAGGCGGAACAGTCAGTTTTGCTTCGACTGAAAACATTCAAAAGGTCAATTCTCAAATACATCAAAACTTACCTCTCAATTAAATTGCAGAATCACAGGCAGAGTGGCGCGGATATTACTATTTCTTGTTTGCCAATGGATGACAGGTATGGCTTGCGCAACGCATTTCTTTTAAACTCCAAATACAGTTATAACTACTGCTCGTCAACCTTTTGAGACTTTCCTCTCTTTTGCTGAAAGCCGAGCCTCAGATTTCGGTCTGATGAAGATAGACAAGAAGGGAAGGGTCCTATCATTCAGCGAAAAGCCTAAAGGAGACGACCTGAAGGCAATGGTAATACTCATGCTTAAGCTACAATAATCTGAATTGGCATTGGAATATGAATACCTGTATGCTGAATTTAGTACAAACATCAATCTGCAGGCAGTAGATACGACTGTTTTGGGACTTTCGGTGGAGGAGGCTCTGAAGAAACCATACATTGCTTCCATGGGAGTGTATGTCTTCAAGAAGGAGATACTTCTGAATCTCTTAAGGTGCTCACCATATATGAATTATAATTTATAAATCACTAATGCACATCCATGCACACGAACACGCACCCTGTGTTACTGAAATTTAAGAAAATTACACTAACTATTCGAGTCAGATGGCGTTTTCCGACTGCAAATGACTTTGGATCAGAGATAATCCCCGCCTCAGCTAAAGAATTCTTCATAAAGGTCGGTATCAAATCTTTGTCTGAGAACATGATATGTAAATTTGAACTCACTAACCTGCTTTTCACTTTGTATTTTGCCTCTGCCCCGAGAGTTAATTCAGCATTCCATGACGTTTCTTCGTGTAAAACCACTGTGCAGGCTTATCTCTTCAATGATTACTGGGAAGACATTGGAACCATCCGATCCTTCTTCGAGGCCAACCTTGCCCTCACCGAGCATGTAAGTACAAAGCTGATCCTCCGAATGGTGGCTGTATCCATGGTAGAATCTAACGCGCCCTTCTTTTTCGTACCTTTCAGCCAAATAAGTTCAGTTTCTACAATGCAGCAAAGCCGATGTACACTTCAAGAAGAAACTTGCCTCCGTCGAAGATTGACAACAGCAAGGTTGGCAGCTCTTTGTCTTTGATTTGCACTTGAAGCGCCCTGCAAAATTACTGAAACGCCTACAAATATAAAACATTAATCTGCCGCCTCCTCGTGCAGATTGTTGACTCCATCATATCGCATGGAAGTTTCTTGACAGACAGCTTCATAGAGCACAGCGTTGTTGGTATCAGATCGCGAATAAACTCCAACGTTCACCTAAAGGTTTGCCCCATAAATTCCGAAGAATATTAATCTTGATATGTTAATGCAACAACACAAAAGAGAGATTCAAATGGAGGTTGTCAAAATGCACGCAGGATACAGTAATGCTCGGCGCTGATTACTACGAAACCGATTCTGAGAGAGTGTCGCTGTTAGCTGAAGGAAGAGTTCCCGTCGGAATTGGAGAGAACACAAAAATCAAGTACAAGCAGCTTAAACCTCCCTATCTTTTATAAGTTTTACAGTGTTCAACAAAACTATTTGCTTATCATGGCTCTTGATGTCATGTGCAGAGACTGCATCATCGACAAAAACGCAAGGATCGGGAAGAACGTTGTTATTGCAAACTCGGAGGTACGACGTGCCCTCTGTCAATTAACGGCTGTAAATCGTCCCCACGCGTTAGTCTAATTGTTCTCACTGTTTATCCACGGATTTGCAGGGCGTGCAGGAAGCTGACAGATCGTCGGAAGGGTTCTACATCCGCTCTGGTATAACCATCCTACTGAAAAATTCGACCATCATCGACGGACTTGTGATCTAAAACATCCCTCCATCCTTCTAGTTTTTGGGTATACCATATATAGGATTCACCATATATACTCATGTCAGTAGAGCAAGACACTCCCATGATCCGGATGCGTATAAACCTTGTTATTTTGTAAACATTAAGCAGCTACGTACAAGCAACTCTGCCATTTCATTTTCCTAAAATAACCCAATCGAGTAACAACGCTCTTCCACTCTACTTCTGTAAATCCACTTCTGTGAACGAGTTATGATTCAGTCGAATTGTATGCGTGTACAGCAAACGACCTATGCAATTATCCACATCGTTGTTTGAGAGGACAATCTTGTCCATCAAAAACTTAAGACAATGTATATTGAATGTCGAGGGTGCATAGATTCATATATTCATGAAACCAGAAGATTAAGAGAAAGGACTGATCGAGCATCCGCAAATGCGGTTATGCTATGAAGCATTTCTACCGGAATTGTTCTTTCACTTTAGCCCTTTCTCGTTTGTATGGTTTTCCTTCCACGAGGAATGTGATGCGTAATCTACCCCCTAGAGCTACAGACTGAGACTTACACTGATTCTATACAATTAGCTCTTCACAGTCGAACATCAATTCATTTTCATATTTTTGCAAAACAAACCGCTCCTCGGACATTATAATGTTGGTGACGCAGCATTTCTTGTCTGAAAACGGTTTCCTACCTGTCCTTCCAGCTCGATGAAGATAGTCAACAGCAGTTCTTGGCAGATCAAAGTTGTATATATGAGTAGTGTCTGGCAGGTCAACCCCTCTGGCTGCTATATCTGTTGATACAAGAAGATAGCTTCCTCCTTGTCTGACTTCCTAAATTAAGTAGATAGATACATCAGAAGATTTCCACTCGAAAGTATTGCATACAAAACACCAAGGGTAAATTGTCGCAGAATTGGAAATTTTGGATGCTTTCAAGAGGTAACTCGGAAATTGAAAACAGAAAATGCATTTCTGTTCAGCATTCTGTTAGAACTAATAATACTTTCGAGGAATTGAACATGATTTACTGATTCAGACGAGAAGAGAAAAGCGTACAACTTACAGACAGAGAAGCTGCTCGTGAATTAAAATTCATGTCTTCTTCCAAAAGGAGGATGTCTGAATATCCCTCGTATGAAGCCTTCAAGAAATCAATTAGTAGTGTTGTTGATGGAGCATTTCCAGCCTTCTTTGACTTCTCAGACTGACCAAATAGATAAGAACTTATATTATATCAACAATTACAGATTATAAGCTTTAAAATTTTAAATATATCTCTAGCACTCGGTCTGTCGCATATGAACCATGCCTAAGTGGCATCTTAATTAGAGGTTTACTTTCGGGTAAACCATTGATACAACTATGAATAATACTTAAGTTCAAATCAGAGTTATGCTCAGCTTCAGGACAAGATCATATGATTACTTTTTCATGAAAAATAATATTACAAAGAAGGATATGCAATGCAAACCTGCTCGCCAACAAAAATAATAGCAGACTGAGGTGCATCAGACAGCAATAAGGACAGCAAGGTTTCGTTCCTTCTGTTTTTACGGCATATCTGTTAAGTATGAACAGAATTAGCATACTTGTAATCAGATCATTAAAAGCATAGATGTCTCCAAATACAATGTCACTGAACACAATTGGTGAAAAAGTATTGAAAAAGCAAATGTATAACATGATTTTAATGACAGGTAAACGAGAAAGCAGGATGGAGTGGGTTGCATATTTAAGAATTTTCTTACCACAAATCTATGCTGTAAACATGATGGCAAAGGCCGAACTGGATTGACATGGACATGAATTGCATCATTCTGTAAAATACATACATACTGTTATGCAATACACGAGAAACTAGAGACAGCATTGTATGAAATCCGTATAATGGTGACACGGAAACTAGAGCTATATTAGCAAACCTTGGTCCATTTCTGCTGTATACAGTCATGTAAAAATCGTCTGTGCTGAGGGATGGAAGCACTGGCAAAAACAGTTTGTCGGGTGTTGATTGAAGAGTAGGATGTCAAAAGCTTTCGAAGAGACGCGACTTGTTTGGAACTGAACATGAAATCAACCTAACCAAACAGTGATTATAAGACAATAGTACATTCAATATCATCTTCAGACAACCTTAATTAGCCTTTTGGACAATATATCACTCTACTCATAGAAGTCTCATTTGCCACACAAAACTAGCTAACGAACAATTAAACACAAAATTGCAGTCCAATTTACCTCATCAATTACCAGCACTCGCATCGATTCAAGCTTAATCATCTGCTTCTCAAGCATTTGGCACAAACTCCCAATCGTCGCCACCACAATAGTAGGGGGCTCCGCCTGAAACAACATTGTAGCACCGAATAAAGCACATCACAAAAATACAATATTTCTTCGTAACATCATACAACTACAGAAAACTGAAATCATTGCGAAGACGTCCAACAAAATGAATTATATAATCTAAAATGTAGCACCTTTAACCAGCTCTTGTGCCTGGTCAACATTCCACCATCTAAAAGCGCCATAACAGTACACGATTTCTGCTCTAATTCGCCTTCCTTAGGCTTCGCAGCCAACATCCGAGCAACCTTCGTAACCTTGCTCATAAAACACACATAAATTCATCTTCTTAAACTCACACAGACAAAATACGAAAATAATCATAAATTACACCATACAAAGTGCAAATGCAGCCATTTTTAATCACTACAAGAGAATATAACTATGAAGGTCTTACTTGCATCCCAAGTTCCCTAGTGGGGACCACAACGAGAGCTTGAACGGCCGATCTCCGAGTGTTCACAGCAGAAAATATCAAAAGCAGGTACGTCAGCGTCTTCCCAGAACCTGTCTAATTACCAAAAATCACACAACAAGATTCAAACTTGGATACAAAATCACGCCTACGACACCAAAGGGTCCACGAATTTGACCTGCGCGTGGAGTATGCAGTCGCGACCGGAAAACAGAGTCGGCAGAGCCTGCCGCTGTACGGGAGTCGGCGCGATGAATCCCAATTCTTCCATTCTGCTGAGCACGTGCTCTGGCACGTGGGATTGGCAAATTTGGCGGAGAGTGAGGGCTTCTGGTGCGGATTCTGCTTCATTGTTGATAAGGGGAGTGTTGAGAATGGCCTGTAATGGCCGACAGTTGGATACGACGCCGTTGGAGGAGAAGAGACTAGGGCTAGGGTTTAGGGATTGAAAGGGGAAATCGGCATGGCGGGGTTTTTGAATTGGAAGAGGGAGTGAGAGATGGAGCAGCTGAGTAGCTGAAAGTGTAGCCATTGACAGAGACTCAGTGAGTCACTGACTAGGCTCGGTCTCTCTCTTTGTGGGCGGCCGATTATAGAGGGAAAATAACGTCTATAAACGCCAAAATGCAACGGCGTCGTATCCTGTGCTTCTTTTCTGTTAATTTTTGTAATAAAAATAAGAAGGGGAAATAGTCAGAGAGAGACACGTCAGCTTGAAGGTGTGCGGTTGGAGTTGATGGACGGTCAATCCAATGACGAGTCATCCCTAATTAACCTCTAATCAAATTCTAACATCATTGGATCTTTGCGTTATGGCCCTTACACTTTACTGTATTTCTTCTAAAGTCCCTTTTATTTTGGAAATCTCATTTTATCACTAAAAAAAATTAGCACGTTCAAGAACAAGAGTACACTTATTTCTTTGTTGGATCAAGACTACAATTATTAGTGGATCTTTCGTCTTAAAAAGAAAAATCAAAGTTAGATTAGTGGAGTTAAATTTTAGAAAATGTTAGTTTTTTCTTCTTCTAATTTTTACATAAAAATTTAGAACGTCCTAACAAATCATGTAAATTAGTTTTTTTAGAGTCTTTCAAAAACTTTTTTGTTTTTAGGAAAATTGCACTTCCAAGTTAAAGTCACCACATTTTCTTTATTTCATTTGATAAGTTTGGAGAGATGCTACTTGATTATATGTTGCACTAGTAATTACCTATATAAGAAAGTCGAAGTGTGTTGGCAATTGTCATTTCTTCCCCACACTACTTTTAGTCAAGTTATTTGTTCAAATTGAAAATACAAAATTTAATAAAATAAACTTAAAGTTCTTTTGAGACTGATTCTATAAGAAGTATTTTTGTTAATAAACGCTTTGTTAGAAGTACGTTTATTATAAACCCTTTGAAATTCAAGTTTTTTTTTTTTAAATAGCATCTGGTGCTCTTCTTATGAGCCACAAATAATATTAAATTTGTTAACCAAAATTTTTTAATCGTGAGAAATCACTTTTAGCCATTTTTAGATATTGTCTATAAAAATAAATTTGTTTCTCTATTAGTTTTTTGGTAAGAAAATTGCGAAAATAGTGGTTTGCTAGAAAACTTGCCTTGCCAATGCCAACAATAAACCAAAACCAAATGACCAAATGATAAAAAATAAAAAAAAGTAAGACAATATTGAGATTGATTATATTATGCTAATCAAGCATTTGATTCCATCAAACCAAAGCGTGTGAATCGGTGTTTAGCTTTGCTGCTGCGTTTTCTGATCCTCTTTTCATCTTTCTCCTCCCTAAAATTCTTTACTTTGACCCTGTACTCTTTCATTCCTCCCCCCCCACCAATCACTTTTTCTAGGGTTCCCTTTCTTCTTCTTCCTCACACCATTCTCCCCCATCTCCTCCATAAAACTCACTCTCCCTCTGCACCTCTCTCTCTCCCTCCGCATTGCTCAAAAAATGGCGTCTTTCGCCTCCTCTTCTTCTCTGAACCCAAAACCCATCTCAGCTCCGCCGTCGTCCTCCGCGGATCTTCTCGACGACTCCTACGAAGATTCCTGCAGCATCTGCCTCGAGCCGTTCAACTGCGACGACCCGGCAACTGTATGATCCTTGAAAACCTGAAAAGCTTGTGTATTTTTGTACAAGTCAGTGTTTTGTGCTTACCCAACTGACAGTCTTTACTGGGTCAGTCTTGTAATGCTGATTGAGATTTTGAATTTAAATAGTCGAAATCGGTTTTGATAGTCTGACTCCGAGCTCTTGTGCTTGCTTTTGCGATTTCTGATTGTGTGATTCTTTTTGGTAGCTGAAATGAACTGTGATCTACTGTCAATTGGGATGATTGGTTTTTTTTAGCTGGATTTTCAGGGTTCTTTCGGTTTCTGGGAAACATGGTTGATGGAAAAACAATCTGTAATCTTGTATTTGATTGATGTATATTGATGTTATCGTAAAACATGATGATTCAGTGGATTATATCCTTTATTAACACAATCCTTCGAATTCCTTGGTGGGATTCGATGGAAATGAACGGGTGGGAATGCGTGTAGTTTTAGAATGTAAGTGTTTTTGAGAACCAAATTGCACTTCCATCTTTTTCTCTAATTGTTTTTGAAAAATAAAAGAGGTTTCCGCGATACGAGGATAAGAGGATCTGCAGTGATGATTGTGATCATGCTAAAGTTATTTCGCAAGAACTAGATATCTTGTATTTGTTGTTGTACTGGATCACTGTAGCACAGAATGGATACTAGAAATCCCTTGTTGCAAAATATGTGCTTTGTCTGCGAGGATTGCACTCGTAGATTTAGACGTTTATCTAAGTGTTTAACCCTTAGGTTTTTTTCTTGTTTCAGATAACCAGCTGCAAACACGAATATCATCTTCACTGTATTTTAGAATGGTAACCCCACTTTACTTTATATATAGGTTATGTCTTAATTATATGGCCAAAGGATACATTACATCCGTCCTCCACGGTCTACCCATGAAAATTGTAATTTACTGTTTCTTAATTGAGAATGGTTTTATCTTATTGATCTTGATATTCTTTTAGGTCACAAAGAAGTAAAGAATGCCCAATTTGTTGGCAGTTATTTTCCCTGAAGGATCCTGCTTGGTTTGTAACTTTCTTTAATTCATGCATGTGCTACTTCTTGATTTCTTTCCGTTATGTTTCAATTAAATTTTTATTTTTTGTGTAGCCAAGGGCTTCTAGCTGCTATACAAAATGAGAGGAACTCAAGGTCAAGAAAAACATCTTCCATGGCGCCCCAAACTTTATATGAGGACTTTGATGTTGAGCACGTGAGTTTTTATAAGAAATTTGGTATACTTAATTTTTCTTGCTGAGAACGGGTCTTTCATTGACAGCAAACTTGAACTTTTCAGGAATCTTTCTCAGATGACTCTGATTTGGATGAGCGCATCATGCAGCATCTTGCTGCTGCTTCTAGCAGAGCTCGTCATGCTCACAGAAGGGAAAGACAGAGATCATCTGAGCTAGGTCCTTCCCATGATTTTGTTTTTTCCAATCATGAAAATGTGCCTGGTTTCCAGCAAACATACCCAACTTCTCCAGAAGATTCGCCAACTTCTCAAAGACCATCTGTTATTCAATCTCCACCATCTTTTATCTGCAGCACTGCTGCCAATAGTGATATCCCTTACAAACCAAGGTATGCACCTAAGGCCAAAATTTATTCCCTAATGTGGACGCACATAAATTTTATTTTATTCCAGTAAATACACAAGAAGTGGATATATGTTCCAACTCATGAATGCAAAATTAATATTTTGCAATGTCACTGCTTTGTGTTGATCACCTGGAATGTAGTTTGCAATATCATATGAAATGCATAGATAGAAGGTGTTATCTCATGGCACATGAATATGATTTAAGCTTGTTTCGTCATCTTTGTTGTCTATAGTATTCATCTCTTCTTTTTATCTTCCGGTGGCCTACCATTTCTTGGTCATTCCAGAGTGCTTTATGGCCGGTCTTCACCTGATGGTCCACACAGACCAAGCCCATCCGAGACTATCAATTTGCCTGATTCTATCAAATCCAAGTTGTCTGCTGCCTCAGCCAGGTAGAAATTTTACTGCTACACTTCACTTTGAAGTTGATGTTGACTCCTTTCTTATACACATACTTGAAAATTGTGAAAGATACAAAGAGTCAATCTCAAGAAGCACTCAAGGCTTTAAGGAAAAGCTACTTGCTCGTAACAACTCAGTCAAGGAGCTGAGCAAAGGAGTTCAACGTGAGATGAGTGCAGGAATTGCTGGTGTTGCAAGAATGTTTGAGCGCCTCGACCTTACTCCAAAGAGACCTGGAGCCCCTACTGCTGTTTCTGGCCATAGCGGAGGAGGAGGCACTTCAAACTTTTCCTTCAAGGGAAAAGGTGTGCTTGAGAATGTTATGGTTCATTCATGTAATAATAATGGGAGAGTTGCTGATGAAAGTTCAGATACATCCTCTCACGTCAAAGCTGCTACAGCAGGCCGAGTTGAAGTTTCTTCTGCACAGGTTCTATAAATTTTCACTTTGGACCATTTTTCTGTTGATTAATTGTTGCTAGATAATATTGAAATCTGAAACTACATTTCAAAATATAGAAGCAAGAACAACATTTTGATACACAGAAGCCTTCTCAAACGTGCAGAATCATTTCATTTGTCCAACTTTATTTCCATTGTTTAATGTGTGAAGCAACACCTAACGAAAACCTGCTTCTCTCACAGAGCGGACACTGATGCCATATGGAGTTTGGATTTGGCTCATCTCCAAATAATTTGTGTTCTACCTCTCAAGTGTAAGGGATGTGTTTTACCTTTCAAGCATTAGGCACCTCAGCAAGTGACGTTATGTGAAGAGCCAAGCCGCTGGTTGGTTTTGCGTCCTGCTCATTGCCTATTTATGTGTCGTGAAATAGAAACCGCAGTTCCATGTTGATGAGTTATCTGTCCTGCCCTTCACATTTTTCTTTCCTTTGTTGCTTAGTAATTAGTATTAAGTGGATTCTGGGGGAATTCCTAATATCTAACAGTGTGTCTAAACTGTTTGAACTTATTTTATAATATACAGTGTCTTGCGTTTTTTGCTTTCATTAGTCCTGAAGTTTACCGGACAAATTTATAAGTCAAACTTGGTGAAACAGGTGATTTCTTGGGGACTGGCTATAGTGTTCGCAAGCATTGAATGCTCACACCGATCTCACCCTTCTTTCCCCCTTCTCTCCTCCCTCTTTCCTTCTTTTAATGGTGAGATCGGTGTGAGCATTCAATACTTGCGAGCACTGTAGCCTACTCCGATTTCTTGCTCACAAAGCTAAAATCACGTAAAAAGCGCTTCCCCAAGGTAGAGCCTCAGTGCATTTTTGCTCATCCCTTGAAGTGAGAGTGATGCTCACCTAATCACCTCCTATTGATTGCTGTAAGATTAGTTTAAATTTTGAGATTTGTGTCTTAAATCAATTAAACCAAACTAATATAATGGTAATCAATAGTGGAGTGAGCAAAGTTGCACTCGCAGAACCTCCTCAAGATCAGGTTTTCAAGAGGCTGAGATCCCAAGCTGCTGATCGGCATCCAAGCATGAACACCAGAATATTTTTGATGTTGAAAGTCTCATAGTCAGATTTTCTAAGAAACGAAGTCGTAACAGACAGAAGTTCAAGGCCAGATTATCTTCGTATAAAGTATTTTCTACAGTAGCACCACAATTTGCGTATAGCAGAGCAGCCAACACCCCCAGCTTCTCCCATCTTATGAAATGAGTTCAAGGAAAAAGAGGATGAATCCAAAACCAAAAATGGGTGCAACAAACCAATCAAACTGACCAAGCGGATAAATTAGGAATGCATAAACAAAAACAGATAATGGTCGGATAAATTGGACCGGAGAATGATCGCAGTATATGGTCGGATGCTAATGGCGGGACATGTCCCTGTTCTAAAACCATAACATGTGAAAACTTTAAACTAGCTGAGATATATCATGCCGAAACTCAGGCTTCAAAACCTTATTCACAAACGAAACTCAACAGAATTCAGTTCAAATGACAAGTCTCATCATAGATCAAGCACTGTGTAAGTTGTCATAAAACCTACGAGCTCTAGATCTGTCCCAAAATGACATCCCCGCCAGAAACCTTGAAGTCTGATGGGACTTCCTCCACATTTAGAGTTTTCACCTTCCCGTCGACCACATATGCTGACCATCTGCATAAAGAGAGCAAAACTTTCTTCAAAACTGAAATTTTTTTATGGCTATATATAGTAAGATAGATTGTGGATAAAACCGAGGGAGGGTGACCCTTAAAAGAATTAGGCAAAAAGGGAGGCTGCAAGGTCCTGATACCCTTAAAAGAATTAGGCAAAAAGGGAGGCTGCAAGGTCCTGATACCCATCTAGGCATTAATCAATAATTTCACTTTTGTTTCTCAAAACACTCGATTTCAAAAAATAAACAAATACAACTGATGATCATACCTTTGAGAGCGATGTCCAAGCAAAGCACCACTGAGATCTTTATCCAACTCCAAGCTTTTGTGAAAGCTCCCATCGAAGTCCCCATAGAACTCAATCTATTTAGCCAAATTTCAAATAAGTAAAATGATGTTGTAATAATTTACATTGAAACAATAAAGCACTGTTGCTAAACTTCGAAGGAATTGCCAAATTCAGTGTGCACTATGTACAAGCAGACGGAGTTATCAAGCTTAACCTACTTGAGACTACCATAGCAATTTAGAAAAGAATAATTTGCAAAGACAAAAACCTCAATTGTTCTCCAAATAGTTAGCCTCGAGACTGACTCATGAACTATTATAGGCTATAGCCGCTTAATACAAGGAATACAACTAGCTACAATTTGGAATGTGATTTTAGAATTGATGATCCAGACATCCATCTCTCTACTTTTGGCTTCAAATTCAAGTCACTCAGAGCAGTGCAAACTAAAAAGTTACTTATTTCGGTAAATGAGAAGACGACACTTAATAAAGGAAACACTTACAGCTTCTTTGGCTTCGAGTTTGCTTGCCCAGCCATTCATAACATATGGATCATTCACAGCTACACAAATCACAGAATCAACCCCTTTGGCCTTAAACTTATCAATTTGGTTCTTGTAACTAGGCACGTGTTGCGCAGAACAAACGCCGGTGAAGGCGCCCTGACATCCCGAAAACAAAATACCCACATAAATTCCTCTTCTACAAACTCACAAGATTCAGAAATTCAATGCTTTTGATTCATAATTTACTCAGTTTTTCAGTGTTTTACTGACCCTAATTTGGCATTTCTCACTAACATAAATTCAATTACACCAAACCTATGATATAAACAGAGAGATTAACTTACAGGGAGCCCAAAGATGACGACTTTCTTGCCCTGAAAACACAAATTTCACAAAATTTTGAGCCTCCAAAATCATGAAATTTCACTGAAATCATAAAGCTAATAGCAAAATTAAATAAATAAAATCGAACCTTGAAAATGTCTTTGAGAGGAGTGGTGGCGAAGTTGGAGGAGACGCCTTCGTCCCAGGTGCGAGCTTTCTGGAGGGAAACATTGGGCGCGGCGGAGACTAGGTCCGTCCCGACTGCAGCCGCCGCGTAGGCTCTTGATTGAGCTCCGATTTGGAAACCTCCGACCATTGATTTCATTGCGGAGAAGCTCGTTCGCTTCAGAAGTGTGGACGCCATTGCTGAGTGCTGAGTGCTGAGCTGAGTCGACTCACTCGATTCGTTTCGCTTTGTTGGTAAGTTGTTCCACAAGTGGAGGAAGGCGGTGGTTATATTTTGTGTATAGTCGTCGACGCGGATGGTAATAACAGTCTATCAGAGGAGTGGGCCCTATGTTAACGGTCTGTACGGTCTTACTCAGTTGGGCTGAAAGTCACGTCTGGATTAGTCATGGGCCTATATCTGTATGAGCTTTTGAACAAGAAAAGCCAGAACAACGTCGTTTTGATCTTGGGCATGTGAAATGATTTTTTTGCCCTCCCATTTTCTCCTCTGAACTCCTCATCGGCTTGCTTGTTTCTGTCCGTTAATTCTATTTTGATTTACTAAACCTTTGCTTGTTTCTGTCCGTTAATTCTATTTTGATTTACTAAACCTTAAGGTTTAAAAAAGGAGAGGAAGAGTGAATAGAAAAGGAAGTGAAATCACTTTCCTTGGACATTTTTTTCGTCGAAATGTCCTTTCGCTTAGAAGACTAATTTCTTTACGAGTATGTATTTCAACAAGAAAAATACTTGGGTCATTACATATACAAAATCACTCATTGTTGTAAAACAAATCATAGTTTGCTATGTGTCCATAAGATTTTTCATAATTAAATGAATTATTTTCGCCAATGTTTCAGATCCGTGATTTGCAGGTAAAGAGAAATGGTTTATTACCCGTAAAAGAGACTTTCGACAAACACTAAAACAATGTCCAAACCTAAATTTTGCATGCCACCACCTTCTCATATTTGCTAGGATATTTACGACAGTAAAAATTCTGAGGCAACAAACAATTTCATCGGAACATATTCCTGAATTTTTGGCGGGGAATGACAGATAACGCATTTTTCATAAACTACTTGATCGATCAACCGTCCTTACATGCATCATCACTAGTTCCATTCCTCAGCACTTACGCTAAGTTACATCCGTTCTGAAGTAATCGAAACTACGAAATAAATCGGCAATAAACAAAAATTCAAAGGGTATCAAAAGAAATCTCAAGAGTTATTTCAATTTCCTGAGCCTACAACTGCGGGTATCCATCAAAGTCGGGAATGAAGATATAGGATACTGAGTGCCTGGAACGTCAACAGTGTAAATTTAGAGAAAAGGAGATCGGTGAGGAAAAAATATATAAGTTTTCCTCAAGCAGCGATACTTGGCGTTAATTCAACAGCTAGACTCCACCTTGGATGAGGTCAGAGACTCGAAGAACCAAAGTAACCCGCAACCGACAGCTGCAGTCTAAGTGCAATACAAAGCACCATGAATCTCAGGTCCCTGAAATTAAAAATCATAGGAAAAATAAGAATTGATCAAGTTTCAATCATAACTAAACATGCAAGGAAATCAGCACAAAAAAAAGAAACGAATCGGATTCCCAGACTGTTACTTTAGATTGGAGGGAAAGGAGGTTCTTAAGAATCTAAGACGCCGCCATTTGAGTATTTATTGGTTACAAAAATCGGAAACCAGTATTAAAATGTCAATATTCTACGACAGATGAATAGGCAGCAGCGGCACACAGGTATAATTTCACTTTGATCTCCTAGGCCCCGTTTGTTTCACCTTCATAGCTAGGATTGGACTAGCTTAAGGGATTAAACTGGACTGGCTTGACTTTGACTAAACAGTATAAGAATTGTGAAACGTTTGGTAGAGCGCCGGACTAAAATATTTTTAAATCACTTTTGCTTAAAAATAAATAAATTAACCTCACAAGTCACCAGACTCATCACCGTTTCTCTCTCTCACCTACCCCCACTTCTTCCTCCTCAGTCACCTTTGTCACCCCTGAATCCATCACAACCTGCACAAAACCCAACAAACTAATTCTGCCAAATCTTATAGCAATCTTAAACACCCAAACACCGTAAAGAGCTGAAAGTTTAATCAATTTTGTCGCAATCAAAGTAACCCAAACACCGTTCGACAATGGACACTTCAATTCAAGGGAGTAGCCACATAACTCCGCAAGATTCACCATTAGCTACTGAAATCGAGTTGAAATTTCAAGAAATTAAACAAGAATCGAAAGGAAAACAATTACAGAGGATGAGAATGGTCAGTGGGGAAGGTCACCCGAGGTTAGAGGTTCACGCAAAGGCAGCTCTGCTTGAAGAACAGCAGACGTCGACTGGTTTCTGGGGTAGCGTTAGCGAAGGTCGTTAGCAATCCTCCCCTTCCGCGTCGGACTAAATTCGACCACCTAAGGAGGCCCATAGTCCACATGAGTCCCATCTAATCTCATTTAAGTTAGTCCTTGATGACACCAAACGTGGGATTATAATCCCAGCTAATCCACTCCCACCTAAGAAGGTGAAACAAACGGAGCCCTACTCACTAGCAATGACAGCAACAGAATCTTACCCCAACCATTCAAGGTCAGCTACACCAGTTCTAGTCCCGCATTCCGTCCGATCATGGACCATAATTTCATTAGTCATACAGCATTACATCTTCCCATTATCTTAGATTCTCCATCTCCACCCATGTTATTTTAGTATTCCTCTTTATTCTAATAACTACCCTCTATGTTACTTGAGTCATTGACTCATTCTTTTCAATCGGTGCATCAATTTGTCCTTGTTGTACTTGTTCAGACTCAGATCACAAACATGAAACAAAGAAATGACATTAATCTCTCTAGCCTATTAAGATTGTCTTGAAATGCAAAGTTGGATAAGCAATACGAGTAATTCAAAAGCATGAAACATCCAAACCCAGCAGCATCATTCATTAAACTAGGCAGTTCGGATAACAGCAGGAAATATACAAACAATTGGCAATTGTGTCTAGGAAATGCAATTTCTAATGCAGTAAGACCAAACCGAAAACTAAAAACGAATCATTTAAACCGTGATACCAAACAATACTCACTCTTGTTCTGTGCTTGCCACTTCTGAATGCTAGTATACCAATTCCACTGAAAACACAGAGCAACAAGACGAATCAAACCAGCTGCAATCACCTCGAAAAATGCCATAACAAACGACCTCTGAGGAGACAACCCTGCAGTGGCAATAGACAAAAATAACCCTTCAAGGTTGCAAGGCACAATAAAAGAAGCAGACTTAATCCCATCCAAAGCCCTCTTTGCAACATCTTCGGCTTTCATCGCCCCAGACGACTCCGCTATTATGCTGGTCAGCGGCGGCCGCCTCTTGTTCTCTACAACAATTCAATATCAAAATCAGAGTGAAATTACGCGGTAGCCACATTGTCTAGAGCGGATGCGCTCCTCAATGCACCAAAGTTCGAATTCTCCTACCCGCATTTAACATCCCAATGCATCCAAGTTTGAATCCCCTCTCCGTATTTAACAGTTTAGATTAGTTTAAAGTAGAATAACGCTTGTATAAAAAATCAGGATGAATCAAAATCGAAACAATCAAATTCCACATGGAAAGTTTACAACTTTTCTTCAGTTTTACCTTCGGCGAAACCAGGGGTGTCTGTGTCCGGCGGGAATACAAGAGAAACGTGAATGTCGTGAGAAATCACCTCTTGCTGCAGAGCCTCGGCCAAGCCACGGAGCCCGAACTTGCTGGCGGAGTAGGCCGTGTAGCCGTAGATTCCGACCTGGCCAGCTTGGGATGACATCAGCGCGATCGAGCGGGGCCCACGGTCCTCTCCCTTCTTCATTTCGGGGAGAGCGGCTTTTATCATGTTGAAGCTGCCAATCAGATTCACGTCCACCATGAACCTCACCTCATCCAATCCCTGCTTCTCGAGCTCCTCGGGGACGAATACCCCCTGGTTCACGATCAACACGTCGACGGGGCCCGCCTCCTCCACCGCCTTCGACACGGCGTCGTAGTCGCGGACGTCGGCGGAGAAGATTGACACGTCGATGCCGGTGGAGAGCTGGATGTAGTTCTTTGCTTCCTCGAGCTTGTCGATGGAGCGCGCGAGGATGGAGACTCTGGCGCCCTCGGTGACGGCCTGGTGGGCCAGGGCTAGACCAATTCCGCTGGAGCCTCCGGTGATGAACACGTGGCGGTTCTTGATTGGGATCTTGACGGGGCGGGGCCGGACTATGACGTAGAGAATGAGGAAAAGTAGGGCGAGCGGGAGGAGGAGGAGGAGGAGGGCGAGGAAGGAGAGGTCCGCCATTGACGGGGCTTCGAAATCGTTGATAGTGCCAGTGTTGTGTAATTCAGTTCAGTGACTTTTTTGTGTTCTCCGCCTATATTATGGGTCGGACTGACCCGGCCCGTGCATATTTTTTTCAGGTCTCGGCCTGCCAGAACTAAAATATGGCAAGATTTGGGCCTTAAGTTGTGCATTCAGGCCCAATTACATATAAAAGGTCGACTTACTCCACAAATTTTTTTTTTATTGAAAAACACTCAGACAATTTGTCTTATTATTAAGGACATTTTTTTTTAATATTATTAGGACAAAATAAAAAATGAGAGTCACACCTCATGAGACTTTCCTTAATAATAAAGAAAGTGTCCTTAATAATAAAAGAATGTGTCTTTAATAATAAAAAAAGTTGTCTAAGAGTTTTTGAATAAAATTCTTTTTTGCGAAGCGCTTTTTTTGCATGGCGCTTATAGCCTGACAAAAGAAAAACTACAAAATAATGTCGCGAGGACAAAATACTCCATAAATATTATACAATAATAAGTGCTTATAAGAAGATGGAGCTTGCTTATAGTCTTCAACCGTCGATTTAGACTTTTTGGTTATTTGGACGAAATGGAATGGTTAGATTTATTAATTGGTGATGCAGTGATCACAAACGAACTTATTTTTGGTTAATCACAAACGAATCTTTATGCAAGTGGAGGATTGTTGGTGGTGTACGAAAACAACTTACATGGAACAAGTTTATCGTCACGTGGGGTCTTGATCCAATAATACATTATCATGTGGAGAAAAACTTGCACATATCATTATATTATTAGACAAAAAGCACCACGTTATGATAAACTCATTCTATATAATTTTTTTTCTCATAGTGTACGACTTATGAGTGGGTTGTGGTCCTTCGATAAAGACCGAAACATACATTTGTACATAGACAAGTCACCAGCCCGCAACACGGCTTGTTTTAGACCGGCCTATAGGCCATAGTCCTCTTCTTTCAACAGAGAGGATTGAAAATTCAATCTTCTCAAACTCGCATCAATCTCATCGACCGTTTCGTTAGAGTGAATTTATCTTGTAACATGTTGTACGTTTAGTTACGTTTAGTGTTTAAGATTGAATTATATAATTCATCAAAATTCAAGGTATATTGAAGTAAGAAATTGTGGCCAATTTTTACGGAAAATTCTACGGTACTCATCTCTATGTCATACTTACATCATTCAAATGTCAGGTGTGAAGATCGTTGTACATGATCACATCTGACCGTTGGGTAGTGTAAGTATGACATATGGATGAGTATTGTAGTCAATCACAACTTTCACATTGTCTAAAAGTTATTTGTATTTTGTTTTTTTTTGGTATAGCTGGGAATAGCTAAGAATCTCCATATTGTTATCTATCACGAGGGGTGGTGCTATCTACATATCAGTTTTTACATTACACACATACTTTGTTAATTTTTATCTCTTGATTCTCTTCAATTCATTTGATTTGACAATCAAAAATTTAAATTAAAAAAAAAATGTGTAAAGAGTAAAAACGAGTATGTGAATAGTACCACCGATGAGGAGCAACTCGTGACTTGTTCTTGTGTTTTAAAAGCAAATGTTGAGCTTTCAATTCAATTTCAAGATACGGATGGACAAAAACTGTAAGTGGGGCACCACAGCATTCATTCTCTTTCGTTAAATAATTCACCTTTGAAAGTTTGGGACTTCCATGGATCCACAGATGGGCAAGTGCTGCTACTAGATCTCTCATCTCACGTCTCTCAAATCTCATCGCAAGATTAGAAAAAAAGGAAAAACGAAAGTGATAGCTAGCTAGATCTCAAAGCAAAATCAACGCAAATATTCCCTGAGAAATAATATTCTTATTTGTTTGCAACTTAATTTGTCACTCACTCTTTTTATTGTTCCACTACCAGTTTGGAAACATTACTACACAAAAAGATTATTTGCTTACTGAAGTTTTCAAAGAAGTTAAAGTTCCACTGCAATACATTGACAATAGGGTGTTGGAATCAACACGTAGAGAATATGTTTTAATACCATGAAAAAAATTGTTATTAATAACTCAACTCCCTATAAATTCATATAAAACTTCTCAATTTCTAAATATAAGATTCACACTCTCAACGATGCTCTGTTCACCTCGGCCGACAGGGCATGTATCAAAAGTGAGAGGTCATGTGGCCTGATGGGCTGCCAGTAGGGAAGGGACACAAAAGTTGAAAACTAAATAAGAAAAAGCAATGAAACAGATTGCCTAAAAGAAATGGAAAATATGGTGTTTAAAGAGAACTCAAACATGAAATCGAAAATGAAAGAAATGCATGCATGTAGTTGTACTATCGAAACGTGACATGCCGAGGGAAGAGTCTGCAGGGTTATTTTCAAACCCTAGCGAGAACTGTTTAAACAAAGAACATGGTTGAAGTGAGAAATGAATTGATACATGTATAGTAAAATTAGTTTTCTGTTCGCTGTAAATTGTTGAGAGTGTAAATTCCACGTTGGGAATGTGACGCCTCTTGCATCACATATTCCTCATTATTCTGCCATGAAAGTCCGACCAAGAACCTATTAATTTGTTGCTAATTGATTTTAAGTTAGATATGCTTAAATTATATCGCAAATGAAAAAGTTTAGTGAATGATGATAGTGGGGTTTGGTGATTAAGCTTCAATCATACTACTCTAACGACTCTAAATATATCAATCACAACAGATCATGCAAAGTACAGAGAGGAAAGAGAAGTGATCAATTATGTCATGATTAAAAATAAATTTGAAAGTCGATGCCTGCAATGATGCAGCTCCTTTGCCAACGGCCCTAATAGATTCCAATAATTTAAACAAGAGCATTTGTTTATACCCAAATGAATAGCTTTTCCATTTAGGTTGATTTGCAACCAACCAAATTGCTCACATGCTTGTCACTTCCACCTCATCTATTGTTTTTTTTTTTTTATTCTTCTCATTATTTCTAGCATAAAAACAAGTCCAAGATATTTTCTTCCAATTGCAGGTCCAGCAAGCTACCAAGCTTTGTTGTCTGAATGTTGCACCTCAATCTTTCTCCCAAGATCTTTGTTTTCCCAATTGGGTTTATGCTCACCAACTAGGGTAACTTGGTTGGAGTGCTTGTTGTTACTACAAATGTAACTCTCATTAAATCTACCATGCACTTATGTTGCCTTCAATCGAACTTTCTCTTTTTTGGCAAGTCAAATATTTTAACAAAACTGATTTCAACACACCATTTGTTTTCACGTGTACACGTTATGCTTATATATTTCTGACCGTTAGATCAAATAGAATAAAGAAAGTCAAATGACGAAAACAAGCAGAGTATGAAAAGAGAAAATTTGGTGCATAAAAATTATTTCCTTATTCTAAATTACTCCAAACTACAGGAAGGAAAATTCGAACTTGAGTGCAAGTAGTTGGACAAATTGCCCTGACCAACTAACCTAACTCATATATCTTGACTTAAATCAAATTAAGTTAATGTCATACAACATTTTGGACAGATAATCAAATTAAAATCAAAATAAAACAATTTAATGAATAGAATTTAATGAATTGGAGAAAAACTCATCCTATATCCAACCTAACAATCCCCCCAATACATGTTCACAATTCAAAGGGTACAAACCTACCCTTTGGTAAGCCTCCCCTTGACAGAGTAAGGAACAAAAGTAAATAGCTTTTCCTTGCCTTGCCATACATGTACATCATCACCATAACAATAAAAATATTAGTATCATAAAATCCTTGCCTTGCCATGTTTGGCAAAGGGAATCATATCAGCAGGAATTTATTGCATTGTACAATACTTCTTGATAATTAGGGTTCTAAATCTCATCCACTTTTCGGTCTAAAAGCGCAGTCGGAAGATTTTTTGGAGACCATCATTTTGTTGTGATCAACTTGTGTCGATCTGTGGGATTTTGAGTTGTTTGAAGCAAACCCTCCCTGCCTGTGCTTTCTTCTTGGATGTGTTGATTGGGGGATGAAAACTCCAGTTCCTTTGGTTTCTCTTCTGCAGGATTGCTCATACAGAAAGACAGGATGTGCAGGTGGATGGATTGCACAAGAGAAAGCCTGTAAATTCAAAGCACAAATAAAAACATGTTAGGAATTCAGTCCCTTCATCTCCTAGATAGAACAAGTGCAAAACGATATAAACGAGATCGAGAACACAAAAGTTAACAGTCTTACACAACGACACACTAAAATTTAACATGGTTCACTGACTTCCGCACACTCTTTTTCTCCTTCTACATAGCGCTGGATTTATTCAATCCAAAGGTCACGAATAAACAAAAGTGTATAGAGGAAGAAAAGAAATTGCGGAATCATTTCGCATGAACACCAGCTACGTCCACATGTTGCTAGAGTATCCACTATAGAAGAAGAAGAAGAAGAAGAAGAAGAAGATAAACAACTACAATCACTGCAAATGAAAGTGTATACCTGAAGAGAAGCTGAAGGGCAAGTTGCAATAGGGTCCTCCTCGTCGTCCATGATTAGAAGAGAGATTTGCTTAGTTAAGTCTGCAAAGAACAAGTCATCTTCTAGTTTCTCCATGGCAACTTCCATGTCTGCAGCTTAATTAATCTAGAACTTGAGTTTTTCTGTGTGTTAAGCAAGACTTATCATGAGCAGTGAAGGGTTTTAAAAGTCTCCAAATCTGAAGCTCTCTTAATAAAATCTAAATGGAATAAGTAGGGATTTTAAATAGGGGAAAAGCAAAGGGCAGAGGGGAAGGGGATGAGTGGGTTTATGTGAAGTCCCACTCTGCATCTCTACACACACGGCTTTGTGCAGCCATGTGGAGTGGTGGGGTCTACGGTGGCAGTTGGCCTATCTGTATTTTAAGTCCCACTGTCCCCACAAGAATCATGTTGTGTGCCATCGTATTATCCAGTTGCCCTGAAAGAGATGAGGAACAGCCGGCAATAATCCACACCCAGATATATCCCAATCCAAGATAGACTCAAAATCTCTAGCGAAACCTACACACTTGGTTGTAAATGACTTCTCTGCCTCTCACATCCTTTTCCCTAAAAAGACCTAGTTTATGGTTTGAGATTCATATACAGCCCACACAAAACAAACATGCATGATACATTTATAGTATTATTTCAAGGATGTAGAAATTGTCATAGAGTATTACTAATCCACTTGTATTGCTTGTTAGCTTCGCTCAACGTAAGAGTCTTACTGTTATATTAGTAAAGCATAAGCACCCAACCCATGAAAGCATCCACCAAGAATTAGAGTGTCACTCCTTCTCGACTATCTCAGGACGCTGACTGAATCCAAACAAACTATAAGTCTAAAAACGTGTACATTTAGCGATACTATATCTTGAAATATAAACCAGTCATCCATCTATATTCAATTTGACCTCGTATGCATGACTTGTATAAGGCATAATAAGAAGAAAAATCAAAGCCAAAATGATGGGTTGTTTTTGAAAATTAAAGGAGAGTGATGTGTATCCATGAAAATCAATCACCAAGGGTGCAAGGTTCACTATGGTTAAGCAATATGTTTTTGTTACTAATCCACTGTTATTTCTTATAGCTCCATCACTTAGCTCTGCGGAAGAGTCTTACTATGTAAAGAACCTGTGGAAACATTCGCCTGTAACTAAAGCATCACTCGTTCTTGACTATGTCTTGATACTAACTGAATACAACTCATAAGTTTGGAAACACATAAAGTTAATAATACTGTACCTTGAAAAGTGAACATATCATCCATCCATACTAATTAGGCCTCATATGCATGCATATCTTCTATAAGCCATAAAAGGAAGAAAAAATCAAAACCAAAATGATGGGTTAGTTTTTGAAAATGAAAGGAGTGTGATGTGTATGCATGAAAATCAATCAACCAAGGGTGCAAATAGCACCAACTGGTTCACTATGGTTAAGCAACGTGTGGGCCAACATTCAAGACCGGAGAAATAGACTTGTTGCCAGATAAATTTGATCTTTTGTGTGTGCTTGTTTTTTCCTACTTCTTCATTCATCTCCCACCCTCTTTAAGGAACAAACTGTATCAGTCAGTCAATTGCAAGAGCATTAAGTAAGATGCATTAGTATTCTCTCTTTTCTTTCCACTTGGTTCATGTTGTACTTTACTCTTCTTTGGAAAGCAAAGTGTGTAGAATTATATATGGTGTTGCTTGGTCCACGTCCCTTTTCCACACGGTTTCATGGCTGGCGTTGGTTGAGCATTAGGCCTAGGGTTGCATTGCATGGAATATCATGACCCCTAAGAATAGGAAATGACTTACATGAAACGGGTTTACCGTCAAGTGGCATTCTTTGTCCAATAATGCATTGCTATGTGCAAGTTTTTCTCCACATGACAATATTTTATTGAATCAGGACGCCACATGGCGGTGAACCCGTTACATGTAAGTTGTTCTCCTAAGAATGAAGAGACCATTAAACCAAAACAAATTGTTACGAAAAGATCTTACCGTTGTGAATCTCATGATATATCTCTTTGTGTTTACAACACTCATCATGTGACCAGTACGATCTAGAATATATCTCTTTGTGTCTATAGCAATCATCACGTGACATGTGGAACGTGATAATCGGCCTTACAACCAAATATATATCCCTTATGTCTGTACTACTCATCGCATGATCTGATGCGTGATTAGTATTGTAGACACAAAAACATACTTTGGTGAGAATAGATTTTCTCAACAACAAAAAAAAAATTTAATTGTTTAATCTTTGTTTCATATGGTATTTGATTATTAATGAATCAAATGAGGATTACTAGTTTGAAATTTCTTCATTTTATTGGAATGAAATGTCGGGTTGGATGTAGGATCTAGGAATGAACATTAAAGCTAATTATAGCCTTAATGAGTGTTGTAAACATAAGGGGAGGAATGAATCTTAAAGTTAGTCATGAGATTAATGAGCATTGTAGACACAAGAGATACATCTCGGTGACACAGTAGATTTCTCAAGAAAATGATGGTACTTAATCTTTGTAATTTGTTTCACATGGTATTTGATTATTATATTAGTTAAACGAGGATTACTAGTTGTATTAAAAAGGATTACTAATTTGAAATTTCCTAATTTCTTGGAGTGGAATGTTGGGTTGGATGTGGGATCCAACCTTGAAGCTGGTCATAGACTCATAGGCCTCAAAATAATTGAGGATTTTGAACCGTTAAATTGAATGACAGCCTCATCCTAAAGCTCCCATGATCTTATTTCTGTTGTGGATAACTTGACAGCTGCGCATGCACAACGAGACTTGATACTCTGATTTTTCCATGCTAGTCAAGTTTTGGATATTTGGATCTCCTTGGCTGTGAATCATAAAGAATCTTCAAACTTGTCTTCAAAATAAATGAAATTGCAATGACATCCCTCGTATTTTGGAAAATTACATTAGTATCTTCTGCTAGAGTATGTTTTGAAAAATTTAACCTAAGTCTACCAACGACGCTTCTAACTATGTTTGACAGAAAGACTACTTAACTATGTTTGACAGAAAGACAACGACGCTTCTAACTATGTTTGACAAAAAGACTACTTAACTATGTTTGACAGAAAGACTACTTGAAAGTGATTCCAAGTCTTAAAAGCACTCTATGAAGAAACACTTGGTAATGTGACTACTCATGTTACACTTGGTTTTTTAATAAAAATTTCAGTATGTTTCTAATAAAAGCTCTTCTAACAAAAGCGTTCATAAGAAAAAGTGCTGCTTGCATAAGCAATTCCAAACGGATCAGTTCAATAACTAGAATAACAGGAAAACAGATGGCATTTTGTAGTCGGACTAAATAAATTACCTGGTAATAGTAAGACATGAAATCCATTGGCCATAACAGGAATTCATAACATAACCGTCCATCTTTCATCCAAACACATTCTCATTCAAACAGTTGTTGAGGGCAACTTGAAACTGTAAAATCTCATTGCTCTCATGGTGATAGTGTAAAAGACCAATGATCTTTTGAGATAATATTCGAAGAAAAAATTTACAACTTAGAATGGTATTCAACCTTGCCTCACCGATTCCGCCTCTTGCTTCAATCATATTAGGGAGAGAATCTTCAAGAGCTTTGCAACTCCTGTGGTCTTTGATTAGATCCAGCAAAAAACTCATGCCTCGCCTGCTGTATCCATATCTGTGATCCCATCAACTCCTTTGAAAATAACACGCAACTTTCTCAGACACGAAGTTTTCTTGTCATTCTTGGTGGTTGTACCAGTCGCATGGACAACATCCTTAGGAACTTTACCCATTAGCTCAAAAAGTGGTACGCTTAGGTTTGATCTGGTCATCTCTTCCAGTACAGGTGGCGCCTGCATGTATAGATTCCTCCCTCTGTGTGTGATGCTTGCTTTCGATAATAGCAATTTCGGGTGTTCTTCAAGTAGATCGATGAACTGTTGCCATAAAAGTGGAATTAGGACAGGTGCTAAATGATAGAACACATCACTGATGCTTCAAAATCGGAATCAGAATTAGATTATCAGAAAAACTAACTTGAGCATTTCACTTTTGACAAAGGAGAAAAGACAAGGAAGAGAAGTCTAACAACTTTCTTAATTGAGAACTTGAGATGTAGGCATCTTTGGTAGTCACAATATAACACCTTGGTACGGCACCAACTTAGTTCACTTAGAAACTAGAATCACTCTTTGTTTCTTAAGTTAAACAAACCTTTTAAAATATAGCACAAAACAAGCGGAACTGACATCAAAAGAAACACCAAGAAACATAAATATCACTACTCAGAAGGTTTTAAACATAAGATCAAAAGGATCATAACTAAAACATAGTATAGCATTTGCCTCCTAAACATACAATAGCTTTCATCAGACAAGCAAAAGATTGCAGTTATATCTTAGGAACACTATAACCACAAAAACTAACATGCAGGACTTAGAAACTTAAACATGAATGTCGCCAAAACTAAATTTTCTCCAAAGATATGTTCACAGAAACCAAATTCTAGCAAATCAAAGGAAATAGAAAATAACCTTTTGCAAAGTAATTGAGGTGTCCAGTTGAACAAGAACACCTGGTCCGCACACAAGACAGTCTTTGTCCCTGACAAATTCAGTCACTTTCGTGTGGAGACCTTCTGCACCATTATACCTACAAAGACTCTGAACACTCAGTACATATTGAAATCTAACCTTTTGTTAACAAGTTCGATTAGAAGAGAAATGGAACACACGTTAAATAGTTTGATAGTGTTTTGCTGCATCCAGATGCAATCTTCAATGTTTCTAGTGCACATGCGGCTGATATAATTGCATTTGTGGAAGCAATAGCTGGTATGATATTCTTCACAACACCCTGGAAACAACAAATTTGCTTATTACAGAAAGGAGGCAAATCGTAGTATCTTTCTTCACCCATATAAATTAAAAGGAAAATAATCTTAAGCGAAACAGACATCTTTAAGTACATATGCACCTGAGTAAGAGAATATGTAACTCCTGGAATACCGAAAAGCTCAGCTCTCTTGGTAGCCTATTGGATATTGAGCAACAAAATCTAAGTTAAAATGAACATCAATATAAACAAAATGTAAATCACTACATAATTGTACTTCACTGACCTCATCATAGACCCACTTCATATGCTCTGGATCATCTGGATCAAAAGCCTTTCCACTATGTATCTATTTGTAGAATGCACTTTTAGTTGTCAATTGTCATGCCATCAATTCTCAACTCATGGAACAGTATAAAGTTCAAGGGAAAGTAAAGGGGAAAGAATAGTGAAATTGTGCAGAATGCATCACCTCATCCCATTTGATTAAGTGAGCATATTCAATACAATGAGCAGCAGTCCTAGGGGTTTCTGCAAGGGTGCACAAAGGGAACTTCACTTGAGGGGGGAAAAGCCAGATGGTGCACTCAAAGCATGGAGTGACCCCTGGCACAATGACCCTAGCATGTCCTTGAAAACCTTCAGTCCCTCCATCTACCATAGGCTTGATGGTTTCTTCTTGTGGGCTATCATCAGAATTATACTCTTCCAAAAGAATAACAAATAAAATTTGAAGGGCCACATTAGCTCAAGTATAGTAAAGTAAAAGCAATTCATTTCAAAAATGACGTACAAAGAGTAGCACGGGATAAGGCCAGCCACGACAAAAGGAGTTTACCAAAAAAGAAGGCCCCAAAATACTGTTATACATATATCTGACACTCTAGACAAAAGTTCAAACCAAAAACTGGACCAATTTTGACACCTTAAAGTTGCAATGCATATCATAAGGAAGAGAGTGGAGTCTGTGTGTCAACTTTGACACCCTAAACTCTACACCTTAAAGTTGCAAAACTGGACCAATTTTGGCAAGCAAGTTTAATGACCAAAATTTATCCTCTGCACGCTTTTCTGGGACTATTTTATTCAAATCTATTCTTTCTGTTCTCATAAGGACACTAAACACTGTAATTATCAATATTAGAGCAACAAGGAAGCTCAATAATAAGTATCACACAAACAAGTGCAAATGTAATTTCAGAAACACCTGAGCTCGTATAATACTTTTAATGAATTACACAAATGTAGTACAGAGACAAAATATGAGAAAAATGAATAGGCTGAAGGTACTAACCAAGAAAACTACAAGCAACAGAATTTATGTAGCTCCGAGCCTCAATGGAATCAAGACCGAGGGCAATAATACTGAAATCACTATAAAATTCAAGCTCCTTGTCCTCGATCCGGCAAAAATGTGGAACGATATTTACACCACTAATTCTCTCCATGACACGTTTTGCAGCAACCTCAGCCTTTGGCTTACCTACATCTTCAAGTCTACAACAATAACTTCATGAGGAAAGCACTTTAACAGTAAACTGAAATGCCAACTCTTTTTCTTCCCTTGTTTTTCACATCAATAACGCACATAAAGAAAGGAAATTACAGTATTCATTAGTATAACGCAGCAGGAACAAATATCAAAATAGACAATTCTGAAGCAGATAGAATGCTAATATTGAGAGATTAGACATTTAGTAACACACACAAACATCAATGATTATTAGAAAGTCAGATCACTCCGAAAACTTCAGCCTAAGATCACTAAACAGAACTAAAGTATTGATAGATTATACAACTTTTCGATACTCTATAGCCAGTGAAAGACTGAAAACTGGGCAATAAACAAGCATATTCAACAAACTCTCCAATTCAAAAAATACCAATTACAAATTAAAGCAAAGGGCACCAAAAAAATTCAAATAACCTGAAGAGGAACTGACGATTGAGATTGGAAACCTCGATGCGATCCATGTCTATGACTTCGAGCTCCCGAAAGCCAGACAAAGCCAAGTCCTTGAGCAGCTCACAGCCCAGCCCACCAGCCCCAACCACCAAAACTCTGGCGTACTCTTTGAGGTCATCTCGCAGCTGCAACAAAACCAAAATAAGAAATCCGCAGAATCGTACAATCGATCGAAAGAGAAGAATGCTAGAGAGAGTGGGAAAAAGGGGAAAAGGGTTTACTCCGGGGCCGGGTTCGAAGGTGGGTCCGACGAGATTGCCGGCGCGGAGGAGGAGCTTGTCGAGGTCCCTCGATCGGCTCTCCTCGGCGGTGGACGCTGGTGCCATTGCTGTGTCTCTGTGTGTCTTTTTACTGCTACTGAGAGAAACGGAAAAGTTTGCGAATTGTGAATGGTTCTTCTTCTACGGGGTGAGTGTGACTGACAGGGTGGTAGTAGGCTTGATTTTCACGCTTCCAAAGTGAATGAACCTCTCTTCTTTCTTTTTTATTTTGTTTTTTGTTTTTGTTTTTGTTTTTATTTTCAATCGTGATTTAAGTTTTAGAACCCGGGAGATTAGGGAATAGGAAGCCCTGTTCCATGTTCGCTTAAAAAAAAATTAATCAAAATGAGTATGTATTAGGATGTAAGGAGGGGAAATTGAAATTAGCATCTCGTACAAGATGCTTTTAATCAAATGAGTTATAATTCTTTTGTTTACGTGATTTTTGTTATGCAAACAACTACAAAGCATCAATGGTATTTTTTTTTTTACCCCTTTATGTTTATAGAAGGTTAAAATTGCGTCCTAATACGTTTTTTCTTATTACAAATGATAATACTATTTTATGCTATATTAAAAATAGGGAAATGGTTTGAACACAAAACGCATCGTCTTACGTTTACATGTATACATTTTATGATGATGTAGGTCGTCGACTACTAATTCCAGTAAGTCTTCGACGAGACAATTTAGGATTTAAGGTAGTCCAAGGATGATGTGTCAAGTATAGTGCAACCCTTAGTGATATGTTATCATGTATCCTATCTTTTTTCTAAATTAATTTAAACCTCACTTTGAAGTATAAACACATGACAATTTACGAGTGAGGTTGAGCTCTAAGGGAAAATTTTGAATTAGACTACCAAACCACGTTACCCGTCGAACACCTCAAAAAGACTCCTTGTATTTGATCTCACTCAATTCCCAACTTTTGAGTCCGTTGCCGTATACGAGTGTCACACACAAGATTCCAATGTAGAAATGAGAAATGTTAGAATTCTAAACTCTTTCCAACACTGCAAATGGTGGATTGTCTTGGTGTTTAAAATCTTCTTCTTCAACCAATTGCGTTTAAATTCAAACATTCCCCCCTTTCCATAGCGTAAATTAGTGTGCAATATCACTCGTACTAAAAAACTTCTTCCCAACACCCTCTTGCAGCCTTGGCTAGGATGCTACTACCAAAGGGGTGGCAGTCTTCAATAGACTAGGTAAATATATAAAGTTGAGTATTAAGATTTATATGGATTTTTGTTAAATTTTTAAAGTGATAGACTTTTATGGATTTAGTAGACTTTTACTGACTATTATAAACTCTATAAAGTTCCATAGATTTTTAATGATATACTTCTATAGAAAAGAAAAGAGTTAAATGATAGACTTTTGTAGAATTTCTTGAGAGTTCAATGCTAGAATTTTTTAGAATTATGTGGATTATTTTTAAGTTTTGATTATTGTAATGGTGATTATGACCATGACAAAGTGATCTTATGAGGTAGTGGTGGCAACGATAGTTATGGAAGTGTCACGTGGTGATCGTAGGCAAGATGATGATACAGTAAATCCTCTCTAAAGTAATACTCTATAAAGGAATAACCTCCTTAAAGTCATAAAAAATTTCGGTTTCAACTTGAGACCAATTATGTATAGGAATAAACTCCACATTGTAATAAGTTATAATTTTTCTTGGTCTTATCTTAAGGAAACACACCTCCACATAGTAATAATTATCAATGAATACAAAAATACGCGATATCACAAATAAAAGTTTAAGATGAACTAAAATATTTTGTTTGGGACAATACTTTAGTTTTTAGAGTTGATGCCACATATTTGAGCTTGCGGGTACATATGTGCAAGAAATAAAATACTTGGCACCTTATTTAGGAAATACAACATTCATTAAACATGAATAAATCAATAAATAATATTTTTTTAACTACATCTATTAAGTAATAATCTCCCTAAAGTTATAAAATTGGTTTGGTTTCAACTTTATGAATTTATACAGGTTTTACTGTAGTAAAGTTGGTGTCTGTCTTCAGTGATTGTGGTGGCTGGGTGGTGTGGGGGTGGTGGAGGAGTAGGGATGGGGCGGTGGTGATGGGGTAGAGGTGGTGGTCATAGTAGGGTGACAATGATGCTCACGACAATGATAGTGGCGGTGGCACTGGTGACAGTGGTGGGGGTGAGGGTGGAGGAGATGGTCATAGTAAGGTGGTGGTGGCCACATGGTGGTGGAAGTGGTGATAATGATAGTCATTGCATTATGGTGAGTGGTAGAGTATCATCAGAGAATTGAGAAACATGAAATTAATCCATCAAAATCTTAGGGGGAGAAGTTGGGTGCTATGAGAAAAAACTTACTATAAAAGCACTCAAAGTCCATCAAAATCCATGACTTTTTAAAATAGATGAAATTTTGAATACATATAAACTTCTGTAAACTCACAAAAAATCATAATTAAATACCATAAGATTTTCATAGACATTTTAGAAATTATAAAAAGTCTTTATTCAATATCGAGTGATTTTTGTTGACTCTTTAAAAGTCTATATTGAATACAATAGATTTGAGAGTCAAACAAATTCTATCACACTTTATATATAATACACCTCCTAAGTATTACTAGATGCTTGAATGTGAATGTTCAGGGTGTTTGTTTAGATTAATTGTAGTAACTTGTGTATATACGTTTCGTCCCACATCGAAGAAGCAGAAGAAATGGGAAGGGTGAGAGAGGTATAAAACTAGTTGGGTGGGGAATGGGAAACATACTTACCTGGACGGGGTTAATGGGCGATCAATAAGGCCCATGGCCTAGGAAGGTGACCTTCATTGCACTTTGGAGGGGTGCCTGCTTATGGTCTCCCTAAATTGGGAGAGCCAACGTCATAATTTGTTCCTGTGGGGGCCTGCGTTCGCGCGGCCCCTGCCCAATTTATTCTATCAGCGTTTTAATACATTTTCATATGTTTGTTGAGAAACCTTGTTTAATTGTGAATCTGAGCTGAGTTTCTCGATTAAACTAACTGATATTACTAAGAAATGATTGTTTTTGCTAAAGATTTTAGTGCACCGATAACTATTTAGTTTTTAGTTTAAGAGCTAATTTTTCACTCTTTTTTATTTTTCACAATTGAAATTAAACAACTCAGGCACCACAAATCTATTACTGATTTTAGTGCAAGCGGTTTCTCAAACGTATTGCACCTAGCCATTTTCAAGCACACCATTAAGGATTGCATTAGGGTATTTTTTTTTATGGGCTAACTACATTTTACACTCTCAAGGTTTGAGGTGGTTTTTAAATTGGGTCATGAAGTTTCAATTTTCTCATATTGCCCTCCAAAATTTTGAAATTGTATCAATTTACATCTTTTGTATATTCGAATGTCTAATTATCTATTAAATTGATAAGTTTTTTAGGCTATATGGTACAAATATGACTTGCATGTCAACCCAGTTACGGATTTCATGCTTACTATGTCATCAATTTAACGAAAATTCAAATAATTTATTAGACAAAAAGTGTAAATTGATACAATTTCAAAACCTTAGGAGGCAATATGAGGGTGTAGTAAAATTAGGATTTTGAAGTATTTTAAAAGACTTTAAAATCCTAGGGTAGTCAATCAGGATTTTAAAAGATATTTTTAAAGTCCATGTAAATCCATGTATAGTCAATTTGGATTTTGATGGACTTTAAACAAGTGTATACAAATCTATGAGTAGTCAGAAATTTGTAGATTTGATGAGATTAATTAAATTGTGGATTTTGGTGAATTTTAGTGGATTCTAAGATAGAAAATATATATGTCAAAGGTTATGAGCAATCTCACCCTTCCCCCAAAGATTTCATTGGATTCTTCTCCTTTCCCCACCCAACCTTACCGGTGACTGTCCACGTCGGCCAACCATCACCTAACCCACACCCACTGCTCACCCCTCCACCGAGCGCCACCACCGCCACCACCGCCACCACCTCCACTCTCTGGCCAAAGATTTTACTGAATTCTTCTCTGCACCCTCCCCCCAATCTCGCCATCACTATGTGGCTGAGTTGCAGACAAGGGACATTCCAGGCGAGAAATAACCATAGTAGCTACTTTTTTAATCGCATCAAACCCTACTGCTTTTCTTTTCTAATAACATCAAACGCTATAAAAGCAGCTGCTATTCTAACTGCATCAAACCCTATTGCTTGATTATTAATGTTGAGCATTATCATCCCTTAACATTTACCATAAATATATAAAAGCACACACAAATCTTGTTTGGGTTAATCGCATCAAACCCTATGGCTTTTCTAATTGCATGTATCTCATGCTCAAATTGAGCATTATCTCATGCTCAAATTGAGCATTATCTCATGCTTTGGTATCCTAGCCTTCGATGTCTCCTCTTTTTTCTCTGTAGTGCTTCCATTTTTTCTTTTATGTTTTGTTATTTCAAAAAAAAATTGGATAAATGATAAGAAAATCTCTAAACAAAGTCTATTAGAATACATCAAAATCTTTAAGCAAAATCCATTAAAATCCTCAAAAATCCATATAAAAGTTGTAGGATTTTACAAATCTTATCAAATTTATCACTTTAAAAAGTCCTTTAAAATCCTTCTAAATCCAAATTTGACTACACACCCTAAGCCTCGTGACCCATTTTGAAAATCACCTCATGTATTCATAACATTGTTATGCATATTTGCCTGCCATGCATGAACTTAATATTCAGCACACATTCATAACAAAAGTAGAAGAAACTATGAAAAACAGTAACAGTAATTGCTGATGATTCTCAGTTGAAATTGGATTAAGACATTGTCTACGGATAACAATATATTAAAAATTATTTAATTACAAATTTTCCAAAGGATTACAATGCCTGTTCAAAATTTTTTTTTAAAAAAAAATGTAAAATTTCTCTACACTTCCATAATTTTATCCAAGAAACCCCTGCCAACCTATTTCCCGCCTAAATTGGGATCTATCTTTGTCTTCCAAAAGAATGCTGGTCCTGTTCCTCCCACAAATCACAATTGATCTTTCTATTAACATAAAAATCTGCGGCCTGCTTGCTATCAACCCGAAACTCGAAATCCTGACAAAATTGATGCTATGAGCCGTTTTCTTTCATCTTCTCCCTTCTCCCTTCTCCCTTCCCCCCTCGGAAACATTACTGTGCGAATGGAAGCGTGTCTTCCTGGCAACACAAACAGAGACTTGTTTCAAATCATACCTGTGCTCTATAAATTGATGCGTTGAATGTGCCGGTCATCTGCTGCTTTAGGAATAGCGCGTAGAGTAGTTCATTCCATGTATCGGGCACTCCAGGCAGACACCAGTGGCTGCAATCTTGGCGATGGAGAGGTGCCGGGCCAAGTTTAGGACCCTGATAGTACAAAGATGAATGCCCATCTTTTCTCCGTGCAGTCATTTGAGTTACGTTTAGTATATCAATCTTCATCGTCTGAGATGTGTTCGAGTGAGCTGATAGCACAACATTGGCTACCCTGAATTGATCCCATGATTGAGGAGGCACCAATGAGGAACCTAGCTCAGGCAGTGTCTCCGAGTGGCAGTTTCCCCCCGTCTTCCAATCCCCACCTCTGCATTGTTCAAGAATAGCACTTTAGCCTTTCAAAAAAGATTTGCATATAGTATCTTACTTCACCAGAAAAGATCAAAAACGAGATGGATTCATGATTTTGGCGATTGTGAAAATGTACATACGACAGTATCAATTGTCCAAGACATCTAAAATATACTGAACCGTTGATAGGATACGCATTTGACAAAGAAAACAGATCATTTCAAGTAACAAAACAAACCTGAAATGCACAGGAGCGTATGTTCGAAAGAAAACCTGAGTCTTGCTTGAATTTACTTGATTGTCTATCCAGTGCATCACAGTCTCCATGGACTTGTGATACGCATCTTCTACGCTCATTTCCATCTTTACTTGTTCCCCTTCCTGGAAGTAACAACCCCTGAACAAAACATACCGAACTTTTTAATCCGTCCACCCAGAGGAAAATCCAGAAAGAAAGAAAAAACGTCATGTTTAAAACTTGAAAAATGACTAAACTCCAAGTTCTATTGTAACCCCCCATAAAACAAGTCCTAAAGTCCAGGTCTATTTTTGTAATATAACTTACAATACTCCAAGCACTCCAGACAGCCATCAGTACAAGTCCATACACCAATAGCATCAACTTTCAATCAAAATTTAGGTTGAGGTGATCCAATCATTCAGCAAAATACATTTTTTCAGGTACCAATTACTTTCTTTTAATTAAAGCCAAAAACAAAGAAAACAGTTGGGGTAGATCGAACGAGTTGCCTCCTAGCCCCTTCTTAAGACCCTTCATTGAAAATTCCACTAATGTCACATATATAACCGTAATGGGTACATGCAAATGCAAATGAGTGAATCTTGTAAAGCAGTCAAATAGGATTGAGATTAAAGATTTACCCTCTTACAGTCTTCTCGTAATTCCACCAGTGCCCTGTGTTGAAGACCAGCACATCTGCATCTCTCCACTTTGCGGAATTCCAATCCATTTGATCCACCTTCAGAGTTGATCTGACGTTTTGTAAAGCTCCAGAAGGAGGACGGCTCTGCAGTACAAGAAACGGAGACCTGTAGTACTCCACAGTGCAGTTAAAATCCTTGAATTTGAACACCAAGAACCCTTTGTGCTTTGTGATTGGGTTTCCATTAACTTCGTAGATTGAATCGTTAGAAACTGCAGAAGAGAGAATGCACATGAGTGATTCCCATTGGTTTCTTCCGATTGAATCGCCAACAAACACTAGCCGCTTGTTACGCAGATTTTCCAACATCAACTTCGCATCAAATCTATTCGTTATCCCACAGGAAAAATAATTTTGAGTAAATAAAATTTACACAAATAATTCTAAAATGTCACCATCAAGCATACATAAAGTTACACAAGGAAGGACAAAATTTAAAAAATTATAGAGTCTACATCTAAATAGGAATATGACCCTACAATTCAAACTTCACTTATTTATCAACGACACAATCACGAGTCACAAGAAGCCTGAGATGAAACCAAAAAAGCTAATCCCTGTCAAGGTGACATTTTACCTAACCGGATAATTACTCCGATTACATAAACCCGATTAGCGTCATTGGATTCTAGTCGTTTGGTTGCTGAGAAAATGCAGGAAAACAATCAAACTCTTATCCCTACAATTATAGCTGAGACAGTATGTAGAGCAAATCAACTTATACTATTCACTTCCACAGGTAATTTACAATCATATAATTCCTCACAAGAAAAATCAATGTGACTAAAAAACAAATTTCATATATCGACTTTGATGATTTCTCTTATTTTCCCTCTCTTTCTCAGCAACCAAACACTCCGAAACCGCAATCGAAAATTACCAAAAACTGAAAAGATTTAAGTACCTGGGCAAGTTGCAATGCCTGGGCTGCCATCTCCACTTGGTGTAAAACAAATCAGGACGGCCATTCTCCGAGCACCTAAACCCTTCATCCACAAACCGGCAATCGTTGGACTGATACAGCGGATACGCCTCGTCCCACACCCAATCCCCTTCAAACACGTCACACCCACCACCCTTCTCTCCAAGAAACTCAACCCTCTGGTCCCTGCCCGACCCATTGTTTCTCTGCAGCCACATGAACCGCTCCGATTGGCCCGGGAACCGAAACCCTTTAGCCACAGCTCTGTAATCCAAGTAAAAGAAGCACAGAATCACGCAAACACTGGCAAAGAAGAATCCCAGAACGCCCAGAGACGGCTCCAACGGCTTCAAACGCTTCAACTTCTTGAAAGCTTCGAAGAACGGCATGGTTTCTGGGTCGGGCTGAGACGGGTCCTTAGACATTGGAGCTCGGAATCGAATTCTGGGATGTGGGTTTTGCTCTGATCAAGTTTTTAGAGAGAGAAAGAGGAGAGAGAAAGAGGGGAGAGAGAGAGAGCAGAGAGAACATTGATATGGCAGCTAAATGGGATCGGAAATAATGTCCTGTTTGGGATTTTGCTTTGATGAGTTGGTTTGCTTGGTAGGTCAGTAATATTTGCTAGTAATGAATGACTGCAGAGCTTAAAAAAGAGAAGGGAGATGGGTTGTCAAGGAAGCAAAGAAGCATTCATGGCGGAGGTTATACATATATGATTATATATATGTACTTTGCCTTTTTTTTCTTACTTTTGTGGGGAGAGAGAATTGATTAGTGGTGATTAGTGATTAGAGTAAATTAATTAATTTAAATCCAGTTTGTGGGGTATTAATATACGGAGATATGCTTCTGTTTTAGTGAGGATTTGAGTTTCCAAATGGACCAAAAACAAAATCCAAAGATTTCAATTCAGCAGAGAGAAGGATGGAGATGGAGGAGGAGAGAGATGGGTTTAAGGTTTTTTAGAGAGAGAGAGAGAGAGAGAGAGAGTGGGGGAGGAGAGAGAAAGGGAGAGGGAGTTTGGTCCACACTCGTGACCAACAGAGAACGGACATGACAGGAGTTGTGGCGTTAGTGGAGAAAAAGAAAGAGAGAGAGAGAGAAAGTGGGTAACGGTAACGGATAGGGAGGGTGCCAGTTTTTCTGCTAGAACGTGAGATACTGGAGGAGGAAGGGGAGAAGAAACGTTTGGGTGGTGTTGTGCACGCGCAATAGTTGGAGCGTGGGTGAGTTGATCGTATGATAATCCCGACATCACTATGGCTGTAAAGCGTCTTTGATAGAATAATTTATAATTTTATTCCCTAATATTACCACCGTCTCCGTCTTCATTCTTTTTTTCTCTAAAAAAATTAAAATAAAGTACTTGTTCTCCAATTTATCTTTATTTTGAAAAATTAATTGTTTTGAACAAAAATAAGAAAAAATCTTGAGTGGTACGTATCATTCAATGGTACGACTATTGAATGGTTCAGATTAATTTGCAGTGGGCCCCAAATGAATCTTAACTATTTAACAGTATGTACCATTCAATGGTACGTACCACTGAAGTTGGACCCCAAAAATAAATGTTTTTCTTAGGTCGGACGAAATCTAAATGTTTAATTTTTTTCACATTGAAGTGATATTATAATCTAATCCAAATTAATAGGACAAAAATGTAAACTTGGGTGCATATAGGTGGGGTTGGGGAACTCCCGACTTGTACTCTTCTTTGCTGTCCTTATGTTTGTATTTTGAGAAGCAAAGTTCATATCCTCTTGACTAGACGTATTTTTTCTTGTTTATTAATAAAATTTATTTGCACAGTTGAGTTTAAAGTCATTAAAAGGATGTGTAAAATTTAAGGATTTTTTCATAGAAATGACTGAGACTCCACCAAAATATTAAAAAATTGACCTCCTTAACATTGAAAAGAGAAATATTATTGAAACGATAACTAGTTGGTAATAAACTCATTCTTTAGATTCAAAGGTCTTGTAAACAGAAATATTTATGCTTACAACTTACATTTCATAAAAGAATCTCAAACAAAAAGAACACAAGTGACCCTAATGAAAAATAACCTATAAATTTGTGGGGGTAATTTTGGAAAATTCTTCAGTGGTACGTACCATTTAATGGTACGGCCATTGAATGGTCCAGATTAATTTGCAGCGGGTCCCAAATGAATCTTAGACCATTCAACAGTACGTACCATTGAATGGTACGTACCACTGAAGTTAAACCCGGTAATTTTCATAATAATAAGGTGTACAAATGCAACCTACTCATGAAATACCAAACTTAATCCAAAGAGATGTTTACTTTGTGCGATACTTAGCTCAATCATCAAGACAATTAGCAAATCTTTTGAGGATAAGAAAGGGGTTGCCTTGGATTATATAATTAGAATAATTTAATCAACTTTCCTTCTTGTTATATCATTTTTTAGGAAAATCCATTTTGCTATATTATATGACAATTATTTGACCCTAGCAATTAGCAAAAGAGAAGACGGCAATCGTTTGGCCCTATTATTTTTCTACCTTTGTGATAGATAAGATAAAAAGTATGACTGCAAGTTTTCCCATGGCTACAACTTCTTCGATTCTACCTCAATCCTCAAACGCGATAGACACATTATGTAAAATACATATTTTGCAGGGATAAGCAAGGGCGTTGGGCACTTGTCTCCAATGAGCACTTATAATAAAAGTATTTCATGATTAGATATCGAACTCATCACAAATATATATTATCTTTATATTTATTTGAGTTAAACGTGAAAGCTTCTCAAACTAAATACAGACAACTCATACTAGATCTAAATGTAGTTTGTAATGACCAACATAATTGAAATTAATCAACTTACTAAGGGCAAAATAATTAACTTATTACAACTTTCATGATGATCTAAAAACAAGGTTTAGCGAAAAAGTCAAGCATGTGTTAGTGCATGGACTTTCCAATGAGGGGATACTAGCAAATATATGATTTCAAACTTAGTTAAGATGATCTTTAAAAGGTGACTTGGAAAAATAGACAGTTTAGATCATCGTGCAGCATTACAAGATAATAATGAGAGTTGAAAAGGTAGAATAAGAAAGTCTAAATGAAAAATTTGCTAGCATTCCTATTTTCGTGATATATAACCGAATTTGTGAAATTTATTAAAATAAAAGGAATAGAAGGTCAATGCAAATGCACTTTCTAATTGCCTTCCGATCCCTTTTTCTTTGAATTCTCTAAACAAAAGCTTCATACTGGTTTTAAATTAAATGAAGGGGAAACACACGCCGCATGAAAAGGGCAGGCAAAACAAATTAAAACATCCAAAAAGATGGAACAAAACAATATAAAACCCAGAGTTTACACTGATTTCTGATCATGTTAAAAACATCATTCTTTTTTGTATTAGTTAAACATGATTCATGCACGTTCATGGGATTAATCCAAGGAAGGAGGAGGTTCAAATCACATGCTGCCCCCTGTCTCATTTGGGACAGAAAACCTTAAGCAGCATAACGTACCCGGCATCTCCATCCATGTCAATTAATTTTGTCAATCTGACTCGGTGACACATATTTACATGATAACGCTTTCCATTTGTTCAGCAGTTAGATCTACTTTTGGAATCAACACAGCACAAAGCATGCTTCCGTTGTTACATTGGAGGAAATTGAACCTGGATCTATCTATCGCAATCCTGATCCATTATCCCAGCCTCCCTCGTTGGTTGGGCTAATCCCAAGGGCTATGGCGGCTTCGCTAACAAAAACTGCGAGCAAAGCCATCTTCGGATGTAACACATTCTGTTTCTTGTTCCATAAGTCCTTCTATGTCACGCATCATGTACCCACAAGTGTGAATAGCTGTAGAGCCTAAATGCAGTGCAGTTCCTTTCGTATTATTTGCAAAACGCAACGCAACGCAACACATCGATACCATCCATTAAAGAATTAATGCCCTGACCCTTGCGCTATATTGTACGTTTCGATCAATACCTAGATTCGCCAATTCTGCATAAGGTTCTTCCTCTGACTAAATATATGCTAACTTGAGCCCTCTTTGAAATTATATTCCCTTCCCTCATTGCTTCCCTTGCACATCAAGCCTTCTCTTGCATAAACCATCCCGTGGAGCCTTTAGTTTCTTCTGGCCAAAGAAACCATACACTGACGCCTATACGCTGTTTTCCGGTCGGCATACTAGTACTTGACAAAGAACTTGAACCGCTGCCATTCTTCGCCTACCAAATCCCGCCAACAGGTTTATTATTCAACAATTTGTTAGTACATAAAACTGCATAACGAACTTAGTAGTCTCTTACAATCAAATGTCTATATAACATCATTCGAACAGCCAAACACTGCATGCAGGATCCTTTTTGACATACACGACAATTTGGTTTAAGACAACAATGCAATCATGTAAATTTGTTAGCTTCAACCCAAATGTTTAAACTTTTTCGTGTGCGCATTGTAGTGTCATTTTATAATAACCAGATTGATACGAGAGGCTGTTTGTAGGTCAACACGTACGTTAACTAGTATTGGGGTGCCATAAACATCGACATTTCTTAATCAATGATATCATAGTCATACAATTACAAACAGATCTACTACCATACCAATGCTATGAATGCACTCTTAGAATATGTAATTATTGTAAATTAGAGATTCATTTCCTAGTTAGGTTTTCTCAATTAAATGTGATTAGGGTTGTACTCTTGTATACATATTTTCTCCACACTGAGAAGAATACAATTAAGGAAATATTCAAACTTGGCATCACGAGCTAGGTTGAAAAAAAAAAACTCAGAAGAACGCTGCACCTCCTAGGTCAAAACCCTAGGACCAAACCCGATTCATGGCACGTCTTCCACGTTGCTACTCCCCCCAAGATCCACGAACCCTAATTGAAGTTCTCTGAAAGTTTGTCACCATGGCCGACAAGAAGAAAACCACAAACTGAAGCTGCTCCGATTGTTGTTCAATTGAATAATTCCTGATTCAATGCCGAAATCACTTTCAATGAAACCAACTATGATGTGTGGTCCCAGATGATGGAGACTCACATCACCGGACGTGAGAAGATTCAATATATCATAGGCAAGAGTAAGCCACCCGTCGAGGGAGACGCCACCTACGAGAAGTGGTATGCCGAGAATCAAAAAGTTAAGGGATGACTAATCATGTCTATGGCACCCGAAATTATGAAGCGTTATCTTCGCTAGAAAATTGCTCGAGAGATTTGAAATGGTCTTGCGAATGAGTTTTATGATGGAATTGATGAGGTTCAAGTTTTCTCTTGAATCAACGGGCCTTATCGGCCAAACAGAATGGGAGGTCTCTAGGCTTTTACTATGGAGAGTGAACATAAATCTTTCAAGAACTAGACTGCCGTGACAAGGTGGCTATGAAGGATGAAGATGATGTGAAAGCATACCGAAAATCGATTGAAAGCCATACAGTTCATATCTTCTTGGTGAGACTTGATCCTGAATTCGAACAATTTCAAGGTAAAATCTTACACAAGGACCTAGTTCTCGAGTTGGAAGAAGCTTATGTGTATATCCGAAGAGATGCTATTCGTTGAGAAAAGATGAATGGAAAGTTTGAAGATGTCGACTCTGCCGCACTGGCCGCAAAGAACTGGCCAACACTAAACCGGTTCCATGACTGTAGCCGAACTGATGAATCACAGTTGGACCGACCTAGTCCCTTTACTGCTCGCTCAACTGGAGGTTTCTTCCTTTGGACTGAAAGTGTGATCAGTGTGGTCAACCGGGCCACTTTAAGTCTCTTTGCTATGAAATTGTGGGTTCTTCAAAATGGTGGGATCATAGTAAGGATCCACGAAAGCAAAACTCTAATCGAAAGACAACTGTCGTTGTTGGTGTTGCAAAAGAATCCCCAAAAAAGTCTGATCAGGCCTCCGTGTTAGCTACTACTATAGGTAACTTCGGTAAGGTTTTCAATGATTTCTCACTTGTTTTGAATAGTACTTGGGTAATTGATTCGAGTGCTACCAATCATATGCCATGTGATTCCAGATAGGTTCATCAATTAGAACTATCGAATAAAATCAATGTGTCGACCGCAGATGAGACTTCCGCCCCTGTTATTGGCGAGGGTTCCATCACTCTTACTGGTAATCTCAATTTTGACTCTGCTCTTTTAGTCCCATCTCTCAATTATAATTTACTCTCCGTTGCTTAACTAACCATTGCCCTACATTATATTGTGATTTTCTGGCCTTATTTATGTGTGTTTAAGGGTATTCAGACTCACAAGACGACTGGGTATGGGGTTAGGTGTAGAAAGTTGTATTACTTGAACTTGGTGTTAGATACTTCAAGATGGTTGACTCAAGCTCTTTCTGTGGATGGATCCTAGGGGGAGAAGAGACAATAAAAAATTTGGCTATGGCATCGTCGTTTGAGGCATGTTTCCTTTGGATATTTGAAGAAATTATTTCAAAGTTTATTTTTGAAATTTGATGTTTCTAGTTTCTGTTGTAGTATTTGTGAACTGGCGAAGAGCCACCATACTTGTTATCCTTCGAGTTTGAATAAAAGTTCAGTTCCATTCATGATTATTCATTAAGATGTTTGGGGTCCTTCTAAATATACCACTTTGGGAAGAGCTCATTGGTTTGTTACTTTCATTGATGATTGTCTTCGAAGTGATAATGGAGGCGAATACATAAGTGCGAATTGAAGAAGTATTTGACCGATTATGGAATTGTTCATCAAACCAGTTGTCCCTACACAGCTCAGCAAAATAGGGTGGCGAAGTGAAAGAATCGTCATCTTCTTAAGGTAGTTCGGGATTCTTTGTTGGAAAGTCATGTGCCACTCACTTTTTGGGGCAAAGCTCTTTCCACTGCCTCATATCTTATCAATTACATTCCCTCAAGCACTTTGAATTTTCGGACTCCTCTACAGGCACTACGGATCATGTTCAAGCGCCAGCTACAACCAATCTACCTCTTCATGTGTTTGGTTGTACTGCTTTTGCTTATCTCTATCCACATCAATGCAATAAGCTTGAATCTCATGCCCTTAAATGTGTTTTCATGGGTTATGCTGTGAATCAAAAAGGTTATCGTTGTTATCATCCACCAACTCAGAAGATGTATGTTGTTATGGATGTTACAATCCATGAATCCAATATGTATTTCTCCTCCGAGTTTGAACTTCAAAGGGAGAATCTCAGCGAAGTACAGACTTTTGAATCTGATTCAATGGTGATTAATCCCATATACGAATCCCCATAAGAATTGGCTACTGATGAATTGGATATGAGTGGTAAAAACTTAGATTTAAGTGATGATACTTAGGTACGTTCTGTGGAGGAAGTTACCGAAGTTGAGCTGGTGACTGAGCTGCCAACGAATGAATCGACAGAGTCCAGTGATGCATCTATAGTACCCCAAACCCAATCTTCGCCGACCCATTTAATAAATAAATCGTGCTTGGGTTGACCCACTTAATAAAACATTAAGCCTAGCCCAACCTGCGACCCTGACTCTTTAAGACCTGAGCCGTGCTGGATCAGGTTATTAAACAGGCCGACTTTGGCAAAACAAACTTTAGTTATTTTAAAATTTTAAAAAATTATTTGAACATGATATTAAGCTAAATATCACTAATATTAAGTCTTACTAACCATAAAAGGTATGTTTGTAATTATAAAAATAATGAATAAATGAGATTATTCATAATGGGCTAGGTCTGCGGGCCGTGCTCGGCCCATGACTGACCCAATGGGATGTCGTCACCCTTCCTTTTGGATCCAGTGGGATGTTGTCAAAAGAAACCGATGGGATCGGAGCGAATGGGGGAGAATTAGAGGTGAGTGGGGATGGGGGTAAACTGGAGGCGATCGGTGGCAGGGCAGCGACGATAGAGGCGGTGGAGTAGAAATGTTCAAAGTTGGAGAAAATACCTCATCGTGGTTTGGAATCTCTACACCTGGGAAGTATTAGTGAAGGAGCAAACCTATCACGACTAGAATCGTGATGGCTGCTACTGAGCCTCTAAGCTTGGACAACTTCCAAGCCTTTCGGTTTCGGGTCCCCGCTGTCGAAGAAGTTTGTGGAGGACTCGAAATCTTTCTGTGGCCGGTATTCAAGATAGTGTCAGTAGAGATGACTGGTGGCAAGAAGGTAGCCAATGGTGGAGGCAACGACAACGGTAGAGCAGAAACGTTTAAAGTTAATGCCTCACTGTTGCCGGCAGATAGAATCTCTGCGCAGTACAGAAAAATACATTTCACTAAGTTCAAACATAAGCAAAAGGGGGGAACATACAAAAATATCACAATAATAAAAGCAAGAACAATGTATACCGGCATTCGTTGAAACGTTCAAAGTTAATGCCTCACTGTTGCCAGCGGGTGGAAAGTAAAGGAACATTTGTTTAAAGTTGTACAATGGGCTGACCTGGTTTGACATAACCAATTTAAGATTGACTCAGTAATGCTCGTGTATGCCCATTTAATAAGGAGGCGGAACGCTCAAGCTCATTATTTGAAACATTAAGGCTAGCGTGACCTATTGGGTAGAATTAATTGTGCTTGTATAATGTCGTATTGGGCTGGGTTAGTCCGTGTGTCTATTTCATTTGATTGAGAAATTACAGATAATGTTAACACTTAATTAACTGTTCGTAAAATGCGGGCCATAATTTCCTTAACAATGAAGAATGATGTGAGCTATAAGTTTCTTAATAATGAAGAATGACAACGGATTTTCAAGTATAAAAAGTTTGAATTGAAAACAAAGTTCAATGTTAATAAATTGATGTACCCCATAAATTAAAAATAAGAGCGTTGTTACTGTTAGCACCAATTTGTAGAACCAATACATATAAATGAATTTACTATTTGTAGAACTAGCACATAATTAATATTTTTTTTGGAAACAGCACAAAATTAAAACTAAACGACACTTGATAAAATATGTACAAGTTAGCCTGGTTTGACTTGACCCATTTAAGATTGGCTTAGCCATGGTCGTGTAGGTCCATTTAGAGTTTTTCTTGCATACCCCGGGGTACGGGGTACTCCGGGTTTTTTAATCGTTGGATTTTTGTTTTAAAATATAAAAATCAAGATCCAATAGTTAAAAAATACGCTCAAGCTCATTATTTGAAACATTAAGGCTAGTCTGACCTATTGACTAGAAGTAATTCGTGAGTACAACCGCCCCTTGCAGCTGCAGCTCCCCCAACCCTAATTCGTCCTACTTTCTTTCGGGAAAAGGTTTTTCTGGCTGGAAGAGGAGTCCGAGAAGGACTCGTTCCTTTTGGATTGATGCTGTCAAAAGGAACAGGTGGGAATTGGGTGACCGACGACTGGGGCGACAGTGGAGCAGAAGAATTGTTTGAGAATGCCTCACTGTTGTTACCCACCCATCCTTTTGGATCTGGATCTAGTGGGACAGCCGGTGGTTGGAGAGGCAATGAAGCAGAGGAAACGTTCGAGAATGCCTTAGTGTTGTTACCTGCAGCAAAAAACATGATGACACTAGAAAGGAGGAATATTAAAAATTTAACAATAGCCATTTTTCTTTTTTTTTTCTTTGATGACAATTTACGAAGGATGATGACAATTTACGAAGGATGTGCCCATCCTTCTTTATATAGACAATTAAGCTCATGCATACTAGGTTTTGCGCACGTGTACTAGGTTTCATCTCAAAAAAGGTAAAAATTTTTGTATACTCTAGAGTCCGGATAATTTGAATGATTAGATGAGGGTGTAAAGCATCCAACAGTTACAATCAATTTACTAAGCAAAATGAGGTTGTAACGCGTCCAACTCTTGCCAATGTATATCCATTTTTATAAAAGAAATGTGAACTTAAAAGCTTCAACAGTTAATGTACAACATATGCATGTTGGACCTTCACATGCATCAAATCTCAAGCAATATATTCTGATTTTTTGACTCGTCAATCACACACTAAATATATGTAATATTTTTTAGAGTAAATAAATTAATTGGACTATTGTGGGATTTCGTACGTAGAAGAATTATAACCAGAATGATTATATAGAATAATCTGGACATACCATTGGATTTTGATTTTTACTAAAGGTCTAACGGTTAAATTAAGACTCAGAGTATCCGATACTCCGAAAGATAGCATAGAAAAACAATATATTAGGGTTTGGAAGTTGGTGGACAAGGACAAACCTAGAAGAAAATGCTGCAATTAGTTTTATTTTCCAATATTAGAAAACTTAATACACAACCATATACGTATACATTTGGAGGGCTTTGGACTAGAGGTGTCAAACAGGTGGGCTGGCAGGAGCACGGCACGGGCACGACCCACTTAAATACGGCACGGCACGACACAATTCTTAAGAAGTGGTCGGGCCGGGCCTAAAATTTAGGACCAGTGGGCTGATAAACCCATGACCTGTTGGGCCCGTCATTGGTCGAGCACGGCCCGCAACCTTGTTCCATTATAAAAAATCTCATTTATTCATTATTTTTCAATTACAAACATACATTTAAAGGTTAGTAAGACTTATTATTAGTGATATTTAGCTTAATAACACGTTCAAATAAGTTTTTTAAAATTTTAAAATAACTAAAGTTTGTTTTGCTGAAGACGGCCTGTTTAGGGATCCGGCCCAGCACGGCCCAGATCTTAATGGACTAAGGCCGTGAGCTGGGCTGGACTTAATATTTTATTAAATAGGTCGGCATAAGCACGGCCCAAACCTACTTGAGTTGACTTTAAATGAGCTGGACCGGCCCGTATGACACCTCTGCTTTGGACTTTGGAAGACAAAGACAACATAAAAGAAACGTTTTCCATTAATTTTAATTTCCAACATTAGAAAAGTCCAAAGACAACATAAAAGAAACGTTTTCCATTAATTTTAATTTCCAACATTAGAAAAGCGTGTTGAGAGTCTTGAGGCTCAGTGATCATATATAGTTTTCGCTAATAATATTTGCATGCATGTATGACAAATGAAGACGTCAAATACATCAGAAATGAAACCTCTCCCTCTCATTATCTGAACTCGGAGGTAACATGCATGTTACCATCAAGCCCCACTTTCCTCATGACCTAACCTTAACCCTAGCTCGTAGTAGAACCCTAGCAAGATATCCTACTCATTTTTCTCTCACAAGTAGTGTTCTACGTACGACACTAAAAATTTGTCTTTTTTTCTTCTTCACACTAAAGGAAACCGATTTTTTTTTGTTCCCAACCTTGCCTTGTTGAACCACAACCTATATTGTCGATGTTATTCCTTGCTCTATTCTTATTTCTTAACCGGTACTGGCATATGTGGGGTTTTTATTTTAGTGTCCAAAATTTGAGAGTCAACCATGTCCATGTATTAGATATAGCAAAGCCTAACAACAGTAAATAAACACAGAACACTCAAATAGTCAAATTGTTTTCATTCACCATTTTTCTTTAGAGAAGAGGGTGGTAGGAACATTGAAAGAAGATGATGGGCAGTACTAAATTAGTGTTATTTAACTTAATAACATATTTAAATAAGTTTTTTCTTTTAAATTTAAACTTTGTTTTGCCGAAATCGGTTCGTTTAGAGACCCGACCCAAGCATAATTCTTTTATTAAGTGGTCCGACTCAAACCCACATACACCGACTTTAAATGGGCCGGACTGGGCAGCCCGTTTGTACCCTCTATTAAATAGCATAATGTACCCACCATCACCCATCCATTATTTGTCAAAGATGACAATATGACTCAATGACACGTATTTAGAGCACCTCCACCCGTTGGTGGAGGGCAAGGGCAAGGGCAACAATTGCCTTCCGTGAACAGTGCTTGCCCTTGTGCAACTCCACCCGTTCGTGGAGGGCAAGGGAAAGGCAAGGAAAAATATTATTTTTTTATTTTTTTTGTTGGCCTTATCGGGGGCTTGTGATTATCTCCATATATTTTGCACCGACATTTTCAACCACTCTCGTCACGACACGTGTCATTATTTTTTAAAAAATAATTTTTTTTGTTTTTGTAAAACAATGATTTGGAAGGTGAAAAACAAATATAGTTGATGTAGGAAAAAAATATATTGAGTTGTAATGTAAGGAATGAAAAAGATGATTGGGGGTATTTATAAAAAAAAAAAAATTTAAAATTAAAAAAAAAAAAAGCCGCTGACGTCAGCATCCGGATGGCAGCTGCCCTTGCAATTTTTGCTCGGACTTGAGGTAGGGCTGGGTTGGGCCCACCTCTTGCCCTTGCAATTGGACATGGGTGGAGCAAGTTTTTTGGGTTGATAGGGCAATTCCCCCCAATTGCCCTAGCAATTCCCCCCAATTGCCCTAGCAATTGGACAATGGGTGAAAGTGGCCTTAGATGATAATGCCTTCCATTGTTCAGTAAGATTTATCATAATCCCGATCCATTATCGCAGCCTCCCTTGTCACTTGGGCTAGTTGGTCTTTGGCATTAAGATCAAAAGGGAGAGGCTTCGCTAACAAAAACTGCGAAGCCATCTACCGATCTAACACATTTTCTTTCTTGTACCGTAAGTCATCTACGTCAGACAATCACATCATGTAGCTAGTAGCTAGTGGAACAGGTTCACCGCCACGTGGCATCCCAATTCAATAAAAAATTGCTGTGTGAAGAAAAACTTGCACATGACAATGCATTATTGGACAAGAGAAGTCACGTGGTGCTGGACCCGTTTCATATAAGTTCTTCTCGTAGAGCCTAACGCGATGCAGTCCCTTTCGTGTTATTTGCAAAACACAACGCAACAATACCATCCACTGAGTATTTGATCAGCTTCCAGGTCATACATATCTTATGATTTCTACAAGAATGCATGAGATTCAAATTTCACTTAACCACAACCCTCCTTGATTTAAAGAAAATAATCCATACAACACTCTCTGAAACACAGAGATTTAATACTACTAAAAATTTTGGTGTTCATCGAAGGGCAACCAAATATGTCCCGACCCTTGTCCTGTATTGTAAGTTTCGATCAATACCTAGAGTCGCCAGTTCTGCAGAAGGTTCTTCCTCTAACTAAATAGATGCCAGCCTTGAGCCCTCTTATAAATAACATTTCCCTTCCCTAATTGCTTCTGCAACTATGTTAACTACATCAAGCCCTCACTTGCACCAAATAAATCAATCATACACTGCTGTTTGCAGTAATACGGATGGCTCAACAGTAACACACATACCACATGACAAAGTACTTGAACCGCTGCCATCCTTCGCCTACCAAATCCTACGTCCAGTTTTTTCCTCAAGATCTGCCCCCAACACATTTACCATTAAAAAGTCTGTCAGTAGAATACAACTGCATAAAGACTATTAGTATCCTTAAATAAAATGTCTATAGAACATCATTAGCACAGCCAAAACTGCGTGAGTATCCAATTTAGCATACATCATAATTTAGTTTAAGACAACAATGCAATCATGTACATTTGTTAGCTTCAACCCAAAGGTTTAAACTTTTTTGCGATTGTGTACGCGCGTTGTATTTTCATCTTATAATAACCAGATTGAGATGGGAGACTGCTCGTTCAGCTACAATTACAAGCAGAAAGTTTACTATGTGAAGAGAATACAGGGCCATAAACATCGACATTTCTAAATCAATGATATCATTCATACAGACCTACTACCATTACCAACGATATGAATACGCAAGAGGCGAGGTCAGAGATGGCACATTCGACATAATAAACCCTAATGAAATGAGCATTAGTTTTCTTCACTCTACATGGAATTCCAATTCGATGCTGCTGCAATGTATCTATCTTGAACTTAGCCAAAAAGCCGAGAAAGGTATGTTGTAATGTATCTGTCACAAACAAGTTTCGTGGTCACACAATGGAGCTATATCTTCATCAACCAGAAGTTTACTTGAAATTCAGCCGATAAGCAAGTTTTTCGGAAACCATAGAAACTCATTGGTAACAACATAACAGACAATTAATGCGGTTAAGCCTCAAAATGCATAGCTCTAATTTCAACCGTGATTACAAAGCAAAAAAAGACATGAACTCGCAACAAGTAGATGGGTGATGATCAATTGAATAAACCCACTACACCAATTGAAAAGCACATCCCTTTCCCTTTTAGCAAACAATTCTACCTTCTCAATGTTTTATTAAATTTGGGGCAGAAACATGAATCCAAATCCATCATCAGGAGTAGTAATTCCATGAAATCAAGTTCAATTCGATACCTTTCGGTGCACGAATGGACACAGAAATTCCATCAGTGAGCAAGAAACCCAGTTGCGCAGCGCAGTAAAACCTCGCAATCCAATAAAAAAAAAAGCAAAAGAAACAGAAATAAGAAAAAGCAAGTGAGGGTTGTGGGTTTTTGGGTAATCAGTAATCACTGTCGTTGTTTATCTAGAAGTGGCGGGTGGAGCTGCTGGAGTCGGGCTGTTGTTGTTGCTCGGCGGCGGATGAGGAGGAGGAGGACGGCGGCTCACAGTCGTCAACGGCAGATTGAGCTCTTTCGAGAAACGGCCGGAAGCCAAGCTGTAGCGTCAAATACCCAAATGCAAGTGCTCCGAGCACCACAACTCCCGATCTCATCGCATTCGCATTCACATTCACTTTCGTCCTCCCCCTCATTCTCTCTTCCTTGTTTCTTCCAGCCCCCATCCAACACTACCAAAAGCTACGGCCCTTTCCTCCCTCCTGGCTCCTGCTACAGATGTACAAAAAAGCAGGAAACCAAAGACAGGTTAAACGGCGTCGTACGAGTAAAAATTGCAGCTTATGGTGGTGGGACACACTTTTTGCAAACATGTACAGAGACTAATATCTTCTTGTTCCATTGTGCTGAGGGTTTAGGACTGGACTAATTCGGACTGGACTAGTTTTAGAGATTAAGTTGAATTGACTTATCATAAATTAAGCAATATAATAATAGTGAAACGTTTGAGACAGTGTTGGACTAAGGCACAAACTAAAATATTTTTTGTAACCAAAAATTCTTTTTCCATTTTCTATTTCACTTTTACAAAAATAGAAAATTCTCAGCAAAACACATCCCTCACCGACTGCCTGCCATGGCTATATTCTTTATCCCCAAATCACAGCAAACCAGAACCCAATCTCAAGAATTTCCCAGCAAAAACAAATTCCCAGCAAACCACAAGGTGCACATATGTTGAATTGAACAAGAGGGGGACCTCCGAGGAGAGAAGACACAAGAACACGAGTCTCTTGGCTCATGTGGATGAGATTAAGTCCATGAAAATAGCAGACAAGGAGGTAGAAGTATGGAGAAAGAGCAAAAGAGGGAGGAAGAGGAAGAGAGGGGATAAAAATTGGACGATCGAAAGTTTACTTTTGGAATTGGGACGATGAAATAGAGGCGCGGGCAGGACTAGTAATCCCTAGTTGCAGCACGGGACTAGCAATACTGAGTTAGTGAGGCGCGAAAGGCGAGCGAGTGTCATTTATTATTAGTCTGACTTACCAAACATGAAATTCTAGTCCAAGTTAAGTCAATTTTCCTTAAGGAGGTGTAACAAACGCAGATTAAGACTCTAACAAATCCTATCGAAAATTGGTCTAAGATCAAATTTTAGCTACAAATTTGTCTGCTGATCACATAATGTTATTTAGGGTGGACTCTTTCGGTTCGCTTCGGTTTCTAAACCACTGAAATCAAAACCAAACCAACAAATTTTGGTTCAATTCGATTTTTCTAATTCGGTTCGATTTTTTTCAGCTTCGGTTTGATATTTGGTTAGAATTGTTTTCAATTTTTGATTTTTCGAACCCACCCCTACCCGCAGCCCCAATCTTCTCGCTCATTCCTCTCCAAGTCCTTGTCCAATCTTCACTGACACTCCATATTTCACTCTAAAAATTAGGGGAAAAAAGAACAAATAGAGCCTTGAAGTCTTCATAATTAAGTGCGTTATCCCATAATTTAATACACAATATTTGTTACCCAAAAAAAATTATTACTTGATTTACTATGTATCTAGAATTCTTTTACCATATATAGTCCAACACAGAAGCAAATACAGTAAAACCTTTTTAAAGTAATATTCAATAATGGAATAAAAAATTTCGCTCCCAACTTGGGACTAGTTATATATGGGAATAAACTCCATATTGTAATAAGATGTAATTTTTCTTGGTCCCATCTTAAGGAAACACACCTCCACATAGTTATAATTGTCAATGAGTACGAAAATATGCAATATCACAAATAAAAGTTTAGATGAGCTAAACTATTTCTCTAAAGTTGTTTGGGACAATGCTTTAGTTTTTAGAGTTGATACCACGTCTTTGAGCTTGCGGGTACGTAATACTTCGTCAATATGGACACCTTCTTGTTGTAGCCAAAATGTTTTTAACTTCTCAAGCATGTTTACAGCTTTTTGAAGGAAATCGGTTGATCGTTTAAGTGTCTTAAATATTGTTGCTTGTGATACCTTAATACCATGGCTATCCTCTAACAGTTAACTGATTTTTCATATTGACCTTGGGTGCCATGGCTAATTTGATAGAGAAAAAAGAAAAGGTATTCAACACCCTTTATATACACAACGGAGCCTTGAGAATCAAGAAACAACGCATTGGAGTACAAGTAAAGAATGTACGTATGTGCAAAAAATAAAATACTTGGCACCCAAAGAATCCTATTTCGGAAATACAACATTTATCAAAGATAAATAAATCAATAAATAATACTTTTTAACTACACCTTTATTAAATAATAACATTCCTGATGTTATAAAAGTGATTTAGTCTCAACTGTATAACTTACCAATTATAGACCTTCACCGAACCCTATAAATCACCTTCCCCCCTGCTTGTCTCATCTTATACTTTTCAGGGATACAACACTTAAATCCTCACCTAGGGCTACAATTCAATCCTTCCCATGGCATCAACACTACTATTCTCAATCATTGTACTGATTTCAATCCTCATCACCGTTCCTCCCTCCATGTCTAGAGCACCAGGACCCTACCTCAAAGGGTTCGAGGCACGTCTCATTCACCGCAACTCCCCTGCGTCTCCACTCTACAACCCTAGGGCTACACATGCTGATCTCATAAAATCAGCACGCAGCCGAACCATAGCGAGACAGAACTACTTCAACTGGCTAAGGGAAAATAAAACATGGAGCGGTTACACGAGCAGTTACGCCAGGGCGCCTATTGATCAATTCCCAGGAGCATACGTCATGAAATTCAAAATCGGCACCCCGGCAGTTGACACCTTCGGAATCTTTGACACTGGCAGCCATTTAACTTGGCTGCAGTGTGAGCCTTGTGAGCGGTGTTTCAATCAAACAATACCAATATATAATCCTGCAAGCTCACACAGCTACGAGAAGGTAATGTGTGGCTCGGTTGAGTGCAACATAGCCTCAAGTGCTCCTTGCCCTAATACGAATGGCGAATGCAAGTATAAGCTTGGATATTTCGATGGATCATTTAATGAAGGAGATATCGCCACAGAAACCATCACGCTTGAAGAAGACGGACTAACTGGTGCCATTAGCTTAGCAAAGATAATCATTGGTTGTGGTCACTCTAATGTTGACACAACAATACACCCTGCACCGGGCGTTGTTGGTCTAAATAGACAACCTTTTTCACTGGTTAGCCAGATTCCTGTACGTCGCTTTTCATATTGCATCCCTTCTCAAGATAAAGGTAACCATAGCTCTGTGAAATTTGGCTCACCGGCAGTGATCACGGAGAAAGAGACACAAACTCCATTGTTGAGCGGTGAATATGGTTTTTACCATCTAAGCTTAGAAGGCATTAGTATTGATGGAACTATGCTGAATATTTCAAGGTCAGTGTTTGAAATGAAGCCGGGCGGACAACTGGGAGTTATCATGGATTCAGGAACAACTTATACTTTGCTTGCATTTGATGCTTTTATTGAATTCAAGCTGGGAATGATGAATGCTTTGTCGGATTTCAAACCGGTGACAGATGTGTATGGACTTTTTCCTCTCTGTTACGATTATTACAGCGGTTTTAGATTGGATATGACGCCAGAAATTGTGTTCCATTTCACGGGACTAGACTTTCCGTTGAACCACGCGAACACTTGGATTGCAAATTCTAAGGGACACTACTGCTTGGCTCTGCAACTAAACGAAGGGAGCTCAGACGACTATACAATTTTTGGAATGTACCAGCAACAAAACGTGAATGTTGGATATGACTTGGACAACAATATTGTATCTCTCAAGTATAGTAACTGCGAATGAAAAAAGTCAAACTTTGTCAATGTTTGTCCAATGTTTCTACTTTTACTCAATAGCAATTTAGAGTATATATCCACAATGTTTGAGAGTTGGAGTCCTATACTATATATATGGTGCATGGAGTTCATGTGGGTTAGAAAACAAAAAACACGGAAAATTGTATGGACAGGAGTCGCCGTCAAAAAAGTTTCATCTCAGAAAAGGTTCTTGCTGAAGTTGATAAATGGATGGAAAGATTTGTCTTGTCTTGTCTTTGTCTAGTTTATAGTGTTTGATTTGCGATACACAAAACATCTCCTCCTTTATATTCTGTATGATCTATATTGTGATGCGGTTAAAATCTTTACCAAATCCTTTCAAAGATGGTTCTAAGATCGAATGACATAATCCCGGACTGTGTGAGCAACATCATGAAGCATGCGAGGAGTTCATGTGGCTTCGAAAAACTGAAAACCCAAAAAAAAAAAACGAACCGTTCTTCCGAACCGAAACCCAAAAAAAACGAACCGAAAAAAACAAGTAGTCATGATTTATATCCTTATTGTATGGACAGGAGTGGCCGTCAAACTCGAGTTATCTAGCCAATGCTTTCTAGCCTGTGGGGGCTTCTTTACCTTCAAACTCGAGTGGCCGTCATTTCTCCATCTTCAGATGGCTGAAAGTGGGCTGACTGAAAGCTGCCTTTGCAGGAGACTGTACAAGCGAGAGAAAGTTGCAGTTCCCAGAGGACTTGAAAATCCAACCGCTTGGCAAGCCAACCAATTGGCCAGGAGAAGGCTGCAATTCCAAAACATGCAGGCCATTGCTTCCAATTCAACCTCTCCCCATCGGAAAATTTCTTCACAAATTCCACCATCAACACCTGGAGGACAATCGTCACCGCAATGATCCCCACAAACAGTTTGCTGGTTCCCTTGAAGACGTGTTTCTCAAGCTTCCTTGCGTTGAACTCATTGAACACCTGGCAGAGCACAAACGTGTTAAAAATCAAGGCTGCCGTTGCCTTGTCATCTACTCCGAAGATCGATTCTCCTTTGAATTGTAGAGTCAGGAGGACTCCAATCTGGTACAGAGATTGAGGCAAGAAGTTCCTCCACATGATGCTGGTGATGAGGGGTTCAGTCCTGTCCACTGGTGGCTTTTCCATGACTTCTTTTGTGGGCTCTTCTGTGGCAATAGCTAGATATCCCAGTGTGACAATAATCAAGTTTACCCACAACAATTGCACTGCTGTTAACGGGACTTCACCTGCTGAAATGGCCGCTATACAGTTGATTCCGGTAGCTGCAACATTTACAGTGAGCTGGAATTGGATGAACTTCTGGATGTTATTGTACACGCATCTTCCCCACCTCAAAACTGTGGCAACCGAAGCAAAATTATCATCCATGATCACAATATCTGAGCTCTCCTTAGCAACCTCTGTGCCCTGAATCCCCATAGAAAGTCCGATATCAGCCTCTCTCAATGCTGGTGCATCATTCGTGCCATCACCTGTCACTGCAACCACATGACCTCTCTCTTTCAAGCATTGCACCATGAGAAGCTTATCAAACGGAGAGGACCTTGCCATTACACAGATTCTGTCTACCTTCTCCCTCCTCTCTTGAGGCGTGTAATTGCGAAATTGCACGCCTTCTATCACTGCTCCACTTGACATTTCCTCATCAGGCTTGAGAATCCCACATTCGGTGGCTATGGCTTTTGCAGTGAAAACATTGTCACCAGTGATCATTTTGATATTCACCCCCGCGTGTTGACAGTCTTCAACTGCTCTCTTCAGTCCTGGACGACATGGATCTTTAAGACCCACGAGTCCTAACAGGGTTAATCCCTCTTCTTTTAGCAGAACTTTGTGTCCTTGATCATCCATTTGCTCCTCAGCTGGAACTTTTTTATGCGCAAAAGCAATGCATCGGAGGCTGCTAGCCGCCATACCTTCAATAATCCACTCAAAAGTCGTTCTAGCATTGTCATCCATATCCTCAACATGTCCAGAGGCATTGTAGTAACTTGTGCACATTGCGAGTATCATCTCTGCAGCTCCTTTCCAATGCACTTGCATTGTATTGTCTGCATGCCTCTTCATCCAAACCCCACTTCGTTTCTTCCACGAATTGAAGGTCTCAACATTGAGAATGCTACAACTCGTTGCTACTTGCTGCATATCCAAATTCAACCCACGAACGGCCCACGAAAGAATAACCTTTTCTGTTGGACTGCCTGAGATCTCAATTTCCGAATCCAAGGTAGGCCTGCATACACTACCGGTTGTATTTTGAGCAACCCCTTCTTGGATCAAGCTCAGGACATCCGAAGAGATAGATGAATAAGCCTCTTCTGCCACAGGTTCTTTACCTAACCAAAACTTGGTCACCTTCATTTCATTCATGGTGAGAGTGCCGGTTTTGTGAGTACAAATGACGGTAACAGAGCCCATGGTCTCACAAGCAGAGAGTTTCCTCGCCATTGCGTTGTCGGCCATCATTCGCCTCGTGGAATAAGCAAGAGTGAGGGTCACGGCTAGTGGCAAACCTACTGGGATTGCTACCACAACAATTGTAACTGCAGCTGCTACAATCCCAACGACTGCATTTATTATGTCATCGGCCTTGGTCTTGCTGCCATCAAACTCCTGATTTCCATTCTCGTCCTCTGTACTTCCTGTGAAGTATCGAACTAACATGACGACAAGAACGAGAATAGCCACTGCCAAACCAACTTTACCTATTGACGAAGTTAGCTTGCTGATTCGAGCTTGTAAAGGTGTTTGTTCAATCGTATCCTGGGCAATGCTGCTCATCATCTCGCCCCATGTTGTGTTCATGCCGACTGAAGTTACAAGCATCCGACCAGACCCATCAGCCACTTTGGTGCCGGAAAACAAGAATGGATTCTGGCTGCGGGTAATTTCAACATGGTCGCTCTCCCCTGTCATGCTTGATTCGTCTATTTTTAAAGAATGGCCATCAAGGAACAACCCATCAGCTGGAACCTGATCCCCGAGGTTTAAGAAAATGACATCACCAACCACAATTTCGAACATCGAAATAGGCTGGCGCTTGCCGCCTCTTTTGGCTTCAACTTGAACATTGCCGCGGACTTCTGACAATTTATGAAACTGTATGTTCTCCCTGTAGTTACTCACAGCAGACGCAGCAATGACCACAATGATTGCGAGAACTATGCTTCCAACGTCGATCCAACCTTCTTTTAGTCCATGGTTGCGGATTCCGAAACCAAGAGAAAGTGCAGCGCAGCCTAAAAGGATGAGAATCGTGAGGTCCCTGGAGGCTGCTCCCCACACAAAATGGAAGAACCCTTTTGGTGGTGGTATCTTGTATGTGTTTGAGCCGAAGGCTTCTTGTCGGCGGGCGATGTCTTCACCGCCACGATCCCCTTGAATTCCATGGTCTGCATCGACTTTGAGGGCTGATGCGACTCCATCAACCCCTCGCAGCTGCTGAAGCTGGTCTAGATTCTTGTCCTTCACAAGCTTGGTCAGGGTTGTTTGGCCAATCCTGAACCGGTCGTCTGCCTCTATCGTCTTGATGGCGGCGAAAGGAGGAGAGCGAGAGAATTCGGTGTCTGTGTATTTGGGTGGAGAAAGGTTGAAGGCTCTGGAGCAGTAGATGGCCATATAAGCAGAACGCCATTTTCTTTTGGGGTTGGTTTGGATTCTGTTAGTGCACCAACCGAATTCGGAAAGCTGCATGGTATTAGAAGACATGCTTAATTACCTGAAAAGCACAAAATTAAGTGCAAGTGTTGTTAATTAACTGGAGCGCTTGTTTCTCAAATTTATAAGGAGAAGTAGAGTACAAGCAGGCAGGTCTTGAGATTTTAGGGCCCTGTGCGAAAATTTAATTGAGATCTTTGCTAAGAAAAAAAAATTATTATAAATTAAACTTACAGATTGGTTTTTTTAAATTTGTATAAATTTAATTCATGCGGAAACAAATATATTAAATACAATCAGTTGAGTTGGAAATAAATTTTGACTTTTTCAAAAAGGTCTTGGGTCCAAATAGTTTTGATGTCCTCTACTAAACGTAAATTCAACTAATTTAATGCACAAAAATGTATATAAGATAACCTATATATATTACATACACATTAAAAATTTGGGGCCCTTCAAAATCGAGAGTCCTGTGCGGGTGCACCACTTGCACTCCCACAGAGCCGGGCCCTGAGTACAAGTTTCTAGTCAGTTTAACGTTTAATTTTTTATAATTATGTATCGATGCCACTAATTATGTAAATTATCTTTATTGCAACACGGCTCATCAAGTCTGCCTTCAACATCTTCTGGAATTAATTATTAAGAAAAAGTTGCTTTCAACATGACGATTACATTTGGATGGGTCAAAATTTAACGCAGAATGTTATGACCACCTTATATATGTCTCCCCTATTCCTACGGCGGTCCTGCAAAAAATTTGATGGTGTGATACTTCAAAACCTGTCTCTATCCATAGTTTGGATGATGACATAAAGACGGATTCAACAACGTCAAGTTTGAGAACATAAGCTGAAATCCATTAGTAATTCGAAATCATATGAGGATTAAGATTTCTAATTTATATGAGGAGGATTCGGATCTGCAAGGGTGCAGACACTCAACTTTGTTCAAGTGGTCTAAACTATATCTCGGAATCAAACTCCCATCACTGTAGCAATTGTGTTATAGGAATCAAATTCGCCTAAACTATTGTAGAACACCTTATAAATGACACATTTACAAATTAAAAACTTAAAACTATAGAGTAGTTGAAAAAAGCATAATAAACCCAAATGAAATGAGCATTATTTCTCTTCAGATCACTTTTCCATGCAAGTTCCTACCTATAATATCCATCTAGTAATTAATTTGCCGACGAAAGTAGGGAGATTCATATCCTTTGCAGGTAGTGAGATTCTAATTTGGTAGAGTATATATAAATATTTTTTCTTCACCAATAACCTTTTCAGAGAGGCATTAGTCACCGAGTACAGAATTTCCCTTCGTGTCAATGACTCGATGAGAAGTTTTGTCAAACAAAACCTTAACCGTGTCATTTTTTTTAGAAAATTCTTAAACCGTATCACTGACGGTGTTTGTTTTAGAGTTATTAATTGCCCTTTCCGTCTCTTTCTTTGAGTTTTTAAACAAATTAAACCTTCTTTTTATCCTTATTTTTCGGTCTAAATTTTCCATTTGGCGGCTACTACTTCTTGGAAGTTTACTACAATCCTCAAACGTTGGGGGATACAAAGTACACATAAAACAAAGCTTTTAATTTTGAGAAAAAAAAAAATACCAGCACTTTATCATAGTCACCATAACCGACACCCCAACCACCATTGTCACCACCACTATCCATACCCCCATTGCCACCATCTTTACCGCCATCACCTTCTGCCACAATTGTCGTCACTACTGCCACCAATATCACCCTTCACCACCATTGCTAAGTCCATGGTATCTCTCATGTCCATAGTGTGGCTGAAGACACGGCGAAAAAATACGATAGGCGGATTGAACAACAAATTTGAGAGCATTAACTAAAGTCCATGAGCAATTTAGAATCATATGAAGATTATGATTTCTTTTATCTATCTCTTTTTACAAGATTCTAATTTATGTGAGGGGGATTCATATCCGCATACAAGGATGCAAACACTCAGCCACGTTCAACTGGTCTAAACTATATCTGTTATGGTTCAGAATCTCTAACTCACATCACTATAGCAATTGTGTTATAGCGTATAGGAATCAAACTTGCCTAACTATTGTGAAACGCCTTATATATAAACGACACATTTTACAAATTAAAGACTTAAAACTATAGAGTAGTTAATTGGGAGGCAAAGACAGATTCCTATCCAAGTGAAGAGAGTATTAGTGCCATGCATAAACATTGACATTTCTAAATCAACTCCCAATTAATGCTATGAGTTTTTGGGTTTTCAGACCACTTTCCATGCAAGTTTCTACATATACAAGCTAGTTATTTTGCTGACGAGAGAGAGAGAGAGCTTATTTTGTTTCGGTTGGCAGAGTATACATATAAATATTTTTCTTCACCAATAATTGGGAGAAGTATTAGTCACTGCTGGTGCTGGTGCTGGCACTGGCACTGGTGGATAATAACATCAAGGATCGGAGCTTTCAATGTTGGCGGCTACTACTTCTTGGAAGTTACTTTAATCCTCAAACGTTGGGGGTACACAAAATACATACAAAATAAAGTTATAATTGGAGAACGAAAAAAAAAATTATGTAAATTTTTACCACCTTACTATAGTCATCATAACTGGCACCCCAACCATCAATGTCAGCACCACCACCCATACCACCATCACCTCACCACCATTGCTACCATGGTACCACCAACACCTCCCTCCACTGTTGTCGTTTTTATCACCACCGCCAACTCCACAACCATCACCATTGCAACCCCACCTCCCCCCAAACAAAAAAAAAGAAAAAGAGAAAACTTGATATAAGTCTATTTTTTTTAGCCACTATAAGGAATAGTCCAGTTTTGTGTTATCATTGAAATAGGTTCGATGATTGTCACTCCACGTCAGCTTATAGTTATTTTCATAAAAAAAAAATCCCAAATTTTGGGTCCAAATCTTGTCCAAGGGAAGTATTTTGGGGGTGGGAAAAATAGAAATTTGGGTTTGAGAGTGGGTATTTGGGATTTAAATGGAACTGGAGAGAGAAGAAAAGGGAGGGGGGGAGGGGACTTGCAGGCCCCAGCCAACAGAAAAGGCAGAGAAAGGCAGCAAAAAAGGCAAGGCAGGAATCCAGTGCAGGCAGGTCCACGGTAAGCCCATATTCAACAGTAGAGGTGAGTTGTCCGTTGAGATCCAATGGCCCACGCGCGTTTGTGGGTTATAATCCAGTGTGGCGCGCCCACACTTTTTCTTTTCCAACGGGTACAAAATGTGTGGCCCAGATTTAGTGACCGTTGGAATCCAACGGTCAATTTTGAATTTTTTTTTTCAACGTATACATTTTTAATCTAATGACCCATATATGTTTAATCAATCTTAACGGTAATAAAAAAGATCCAACGGCTGAAATTTAAATCCAATGGTCAAAATAATATTATTAAATAGATCGAATCAGATCCAACTCCAAAAATCATCCAAAACTCTATAAATACCCACCCATTTGTTAACTAATACATAAAAAAATTAATTCTCATATTTCATTACCAAAATTTGTTCAATCATTCCATTCTCCTTCCAAGTTTGGCTCAAATGGGAGACAAAGAGAGCAATAGAAATGGCAATTGGCTTCCTAGCAAAGATGTCGCCTTATGCTCAGCTTGGGTGTCAATCTCTGAAGATGGTGTTGTTGGTCGCTTTCAATCTCTAGATACGATGTGGGTGTGTATTTACAAAAAGTTTCTCACCAACAATCCGGGCACTACAGGGGGAAAAACTCGACTAATTGGAGGGGTTATGTTACAACCCGTCCCAAAATTTATGTGAAATTACCAAAATACCCCTAGGGGTCAATGTTGACTTTTCGTGACGACTTGTAAAAATTTATTTCTTTACATATTCTTGATGTACTCATCGATACGAACGCGTGGATGCAAGCGGAACTCAATTCGGAGTTGAAACGAACGTTTTATGAAGTTTTAAAGTGTAGGGGCATTTTGGTAATTTTCCACTCCATGTGTGGGAATTAGGGTTTTTGGCTGGCTGCACAGCAGCCAACCCTCCCCCATATTCTGCACGTTCTAACCTCTCTCCCTCTCTTTCTCTCCCATTTTCTCTCTAAGCCAAAAATGAACCGACAAACCCTAACCTTTGGACGAATCACAAAACCGTCGAATCGTTGCCCAAAATCCATACCATCACGATCGTCTCGTCATTCTGGACGAGGCTGTGATTTCAGATTCTTCAAACTCGAACCCGATCGTTCAAACCGACGTCGGAACGGTTTAAGCAAACTGTCCGTCCATTTTCTGTGCAAACCAGACCAAGGTAAGCCTCGAGACCATTACCATTGGTTTTATTGGATTGAGTAGGTTCAATTTGATATAAAGAACGTCCCATTTGGTGCAGTTTTGAAGGAGAACGGAATTAGGATTTCCCGAAGCTTTCCGGCCAATTTCCGGCCATCTCCGGCCATTTTTCCGGCCTCAAATTGGTATGAAAATATTCTACTCCTCAATACCTTCAATTTGATATATGGCACGTCAAATTTGGACAAAGAATGAAGAAGTTATGATTTTTGAAGTTTTGGATTAATTTCGGAAAATTTCCAGAAATTCCGGCGAACCAGGCGGCGGAGGACGGCGGCGCTGGCTCGAGGAAGGGGACGACGGAATATTCCCTTAACGGCAACGGAATATTCCTAACGGCGTCAGCATATTCCGTCCAAAAAAGGTATATTCCGTTAACTTTAACGGCGCTGACGTCAGCAGGCGCGTGGCTGACGTCAGCCGCGCGTGGGGCGCGTGGGTGACACGTGCCGCGCGTGGGTGACACGTGCCAGCGCGTGGACACACGCGCCAACGCGTGGCGACGCGTGCCGGCGCGTGGCGACACGTGCCGGCGTGTGGCGACACGTGCCAGCGCGTGGAACCAGTTTCTGGCGCTTGACGGCACGTCCGGCCGTTTCCCGGCGAGTGCCGGCGCGTGGCGGCGCGTCCAACCGTTTCCCGGCGCGTGGCGGCGCGTGCGGCGGCGCACGGCGGCGCAGGCGGCGGTGGACGGCGGCGGTAGGGTTTTCGGGCTCCGGAAATCTTTTTTCGAGCTCGTTTTCGCTAAAATAACAATATTTTTGGGGTATTTCTCTTTAAGGCCTATTTTTAATTTATTTTAGGGAAGTTCTAATTTGTTCCCTAATATTAAATAGGTAATTCTTCGACTCCGCACACCGAGGAGGGCAACACCGAGGGAGATTTCACTCCCGATCACCAGTGAGTGGACTTTTGGTTTCTTAAATGATTTCTATGTTTAGAAATGGATTTGAATTTGATTTATACATGGTTTTAAATGGTTTCCAAAGCATGTTTATTTATATATATTTATTTATAAATATATATGCAATACTTGATAATTGTTTACACAACCATAATTGTTTTATTTATGGTATCTACATTGGGAAATGAATTTATTTGATGGTTGGGATTATTTATCAAAGTATGGTTATATGTTATGAAATGTTTCATACTTCGATATCACTTTTGCATAAATATTAAATGATATTTTATTATTTGGTTTTGAGGGAAATATTTTATTTATGCAACACTTGATATTGGGAATTATGAATGGGATTTTGGCTCCTATATCTATACACATGAGTATGTATGTATGTTTTCAAACACACTAGGTATGCTTTCACTACGTTGTAGTACCGTTCTCATGGCCATAGGACAAGTCTCACATGTTTGGATCACACGCACTGTACTCTAGGGGTATTGTCCGGTAAATACCTTAGTGCAAGCTTGTCTTACGTTTATTGTTGTTTATGGGGAAAAGGCCCCACTACGTAAGGACTCGGGTGTGACGCGCTGCGGCGTAAGTGCTTACATGTGTGTGGTACTAGGAGTACAAATTAATGGATAACGTAAAGTGCTTGTACGGTGATTAAGAGGCTGTTCCTCAACCCGTACATGGGTGATCGTGCATATACCCTGTGTTGGTTTTTCCTTATATATATATATATTGACGGAATTATGAACTGTGATTTATTGTTATCGTACCTTTTGATATATTACAGTATACTTTTAAAGTATCTTTCGAACTATACTATGATAGTATATTTCTACAACTACTGGTTTTCAAACAGGGGGTTAGTACATTGAAAAGAGAAAGGTTTGTGAAAACTTTTATTTTTGTCCACTCACACTTTTGTTTTTGCGCCCCCTTCAGGACATAGTGATATTGCTTCCGGCGCAGTCGAGGATATTACGTGGCAGCTCTGAACATCGATCCCGACCATGTAGGGATCTATCTTTTACTTTCAGTTTCTATAATAATATCCATCCCTGTTATGGATAGAGATTCTAGGAACTCTTTTCATTATTGTTTCCGCTGTTCAACATTAGTACGCTCTGAACCATATGCATATTGACATTGGATTTTATAACTTTAATACAACTTAATTTCGTTTCCATCAAGTGTTGTCATGCATTTAATGGCTTCGTCACTTACGAGTGTCGGCCAGCACGCTCGCACTCGGTATCCACGTGGGTATCGAGGGTGGGGTGTGTCAGGTTAAGTCTCGCTTCAAGCATATCAACCAACAATGTCAACTATGGAGTTCATCTTCATGTGCCGCATATCATAATCCACCAAGTGGTACCAATGTAGAAGATATGGTAAGTTCACATCTTTAAATCTTACAATTTTAGTTGTATTAATATTTTTCTTATAATTAATTTTCCTTTACTATATGTGTAGGAGTGGAAAGCACACCGAATATTTGAATTTGGAAATATTACATGCAATCACGCAAGATTCAAGTTGCAACATGTTTGGGAGATTGTTAAAAATTCTCCAAAGTGGGTCGAACAATATGCAACACCGAGCGGAAGGTTTTCTCATAGTTCCACAAATGATGAGCATTTGGGGGAAGACGACGAGACACTTGTAACGCCACTCTCACGTCCAGATGGACGCGACAAATAGAAGCAATCAAAGAAGAAAGGTAAAATTGACGAGTCTTCTTCTATTGAACAGTCTAGTGAATATTTGCGTCAATTACTTCAACAAGGGGAAGAAATGAGGGAGGATAGGAGAGCAAGGATGCAATTGCTTAAAGAAGAAAAAGAGGAGAAAATTATGGAGAAGAATCCACAAGACTATACTCCAAGAAAAAGAAGGTATTGGCAAGCTAAACAAGATGCAATTCTTGCAAGAAATCCGGACCCGGATTCGGACACCGAATCCTACCATCCTAGCTTCTAATGCAATTATTGATTGTCGTTTGTAGCAATTTTATTCATGTAACGTCAATATTATGTCTAGCTTGTAATGCTTTATTTTACTCATGTGGTTTTAGTATTTTTGTGTAATCCTTTTGTTATTCATGTAACGTTAGTATTTTTGTGGTTTTAGTATCGAAGTAAAAAATATCTCAAAAATTTTTTTTTTCGGATTTTGAATTTTTTTATATTGAAACGTTTGTAAAAATAAAACAACATAGATTATACAAAAACTAATTCCAAAATTGTTTCCAAAAAAAAAACTTATCGAAGAAATACAAAAGTTTAACAAATTGTAAAGTTGGGGGTGGGAATTATAGGTCCCTTTGGATTTAAGGAAAAAACTAACAAACTTCATACGTATAGATGAATAGTTTAAAATACGAGGCTAAATTTTTGGATTTAGAACCTTTTGGTTGGAGATAGCCTAAGTAACTAATAAATTAGTTAAAATTATCGCTTAGATTAATTGTTTTTTTTTAAAACCATCGACACTACCATGCCCACCATCACTGACACACCCCAACCCGAATAGCCACGTGGACCACGGATTTCAAGGCGTGCTGACCGACCACTCCGTAGGAGTGACGAAGTCATAGGAAAATTAATTAAGGGATTAGTAATGATAGATAAAAATTAAATCAGAGTTTAACAAAAATACGGAAGTGTAATGTGGGTAGAACCCATTATTACATAGTGTCAGAGCTAGGTGCAGTAGAGGAAATTATTCCCATCCGTAGGGTGGATATAGCACACAACAAAAGGAAATTAACATACACTGCAGAAAGAAAATCAGGCTACCAGCAGCTGCCACCACCGAATCGTCGCCACTAAAGTCTAAGTCCTGGAGGGGCGAAAAACAAGGGTGAGTGGGCCAATATCGATTTTCTAAGTAAAACGTTTCCAAAACTTTAGTTATAACCCCTCACTGTAAAACCCGTAGATTTACCAAAATATTTACTAATGAAATAAGTACTGAGCATAAGTAACGGGCCAACGCCCACAAGGATACGGGTATAAATCATTTATCACAGTGAAAATCAACATTACTTATCACATGGAAATATGCACACAAGTCATATAGAAAGTAGCTACATGACAGGCTGGGTGTTTGATATAACTACGCTCTAGCACTACATGCACGTGAAGGCTGGCACAAAGTGTGCGTCACAACAAGTCTAGACGCCAAAGGCAATCTAGAACAGGCTGGCACCTAATCATGGATCCATGTCGAGCGTAATGGTGCGGGTGTGAACGATCACGTGAAGTTGGTCCTGGCCCGGACAGTGCTAACACCGTGCATAATGTGAAATAAGTAATACAGTTCAAATAGTGTGTATGCATGCCAAGTTTATCACATAAATCAACATAATCTCAAGTCATATACCAAGTAACTATAAATAATTGATACCACAAAATAACATTTATAAAAGTGGGCATGCTTTACACACACATAATTCAAAACACATTAAAAACACTAATAACTAATATAAAAGGTTAAGTACTAGGCCCACTCACTGATACGTAGTCGGATCGTAGCCCCCGTAGTGTGCTTGAGCTCGTTGCTCCTCCGGATAGGTCTCACCTATATGAGAGTTTACTAAACTAATTATTTAACAAGTCTAATTCAATTTAAAGTAATGAAAAAGACTTGAAATCGCCTTTGTTTGCTCGAAACGGAACTAGAATTGGTCGGAAAAAGTGTTCACGCGCCGCCGTGCGCCGCCGCGGGGCTCCACGTGCCGCCACGCGCCGCCACAAGGCAGCACGCGCCGTCACGCGCGCCCACGCGCCGTCACGCGCCGTCACGCGCCCACACGCGCTCGGACGCGCCCCCACGCGCTCACACGCGCACGCACGCGCTCACACGCGCACGCACGCGCGCTCACGCGCGGACACGCGCCTCACGCGCCCAACAGTCACGCGCCGTTAAAGTTAACGGCGTGCCGTTAACTTTAACGGTATATTCGTTTTGGCTGACGGAATATTCCCTAACGGCGTTACGGAATATTCCGTCGCCGTTAGAGAATATGCCTGACGCCATTAGGGTTTGACGGTATATACCTTCGGTATATTCCCGGTTTGAACCGGGTTGGACCGGGTTGAACCGGTAGTTGGCTGACGTCACGAACCGGTTCAGACCGGGGTCGGTGACGTCAGGTCGTATGAACTCCGGTCGCCGAGATCA
>CM031083.1:13528220-13567529 GCA_018257905.1 Gillenia trifoliata | reverse complement strand
GTAATGGTCTCGAGGCTTACCTTGGTCCGGATTGTACAGAAAGTCGATGAACAGTTCGCCTATTCCGTTCCGACGTCGGTTTGAACGAACGGGTTCGAGTTTGAAGATTCCAAGATCACAGTCCCGTCCAAAATGACGAGAGGATCACGTTGGTATGAATTTTGGGCGACGGTTTGGTGGTTTTGTGATTCAACAAGGATTAGGGTTTGTCGGTGAGTTTTGGTTTAGAGAGAAAATGGGAGAGAAAGAGAGGGAGAAGGAAAAGAACGTGCAGCAAATGGGGGAGGGTTGGCTGCTGTGCAGTCAGCCCAAAACCCTAATTCCCACACATGGAGTGGAAAATTACCAAAATGCCCCTACACTTCAAAGCTTCGTAAAACGTTCGTTTTAACTCCGAGTTGAGTTCCGCTTGCGTCCACGCGTTCGTATCGACGAGTACATCAAGAATATGTAAAGAAAATAATTTTCACGAGTCGTCCCGAAAAAGTCAATAAAAGTCAACTTTGACCCTAGGGGTATTTTGGTCATTTCACATAAATTTTGGGACGGGTTGTAACAATCTACCCCCCTTAAATAAAATTTCGTCCGCGAAATTACAACAAAGAATACTAAAACAAATGCAGATACTGCGCCCTCATATGCTCCTCAGTCTCCCAAGTAGCCTCCTCTACCTCGTGGTTACTCCACCGAACCTTCACCAGAGGTATCACCTTGTTCCTCAGAACCTTATCTTTTCTGTCCAAAATCTCCACCGGTTCCTCCTCGTAACTCAACCTCTCATCCAACTGCAAGGGTTGCGGCTGAAGTACATGAGACTCGTGCGGTACATACTTCCTCAACATAGAAACATGGAAGACATCATGTACCCGAGATAGTTCTGCTGGCAAAGCTAACCGATATGCAACTGCGCCAACACGCCCCACAATCTCATAAGGACCAATGTATCGGGGACTCAGCTTACCCCGTTTACCGAATCTCACAACACCCTTCCAGGGCGACAATCTCAAGAATACAAAATCACCCACTGCATACTCACGGTCCTTAGAATGTTTATCTGCAATACTCTTCTGTCTGTCCTGGGCCGCTTTCAGGTTACGCTTAATCACCTGAATCTTCTCTGTAGTGTCATCTACCAACTCTGGGCCCTCAAGTGCTCGCTCCCCTACTTCAGTCCAACACAATGGGGTTCTACACGCCTTACCATACAACGCCTCAAACGGTGCCATACCGATACTAGAGTGAAAACTGTTGTTGTATGCAAACTCAATCAACGCCAGGTGATCATCCCAACTTCCCCCGAATTGAAGGACCGAAACTCTCAACATGTCCTCCAAGGTCTGAATCGTCCTCTCAGACTGACCATCTGTCTGTGGGTGGAAAGCTGTACTGTACAGAAGTTTCGTTCCCATAGCCTCCTAAAATGCCTTCCAGAATTTGGAAGTGAACCTTGGATCTCTATCCGATATGATGGAAACTGGTACCCCATGAAGTTTGACTATCTGATCTACGAACATCTTCGCCAATTTATTCAACTGGTAATCCTGACGAATTGGCAAGAAATGAGCTGTCTTCGTCAGTCGGTCGACGATCACCCAAATACCATCACACTTTGCTCGGGTAGGCGGTAACCCAAACACAAAGTCCATGGTAACATTCTCCCATTTCCAAACTGGAATAGGAAGCCTCTGCGATAACCCCGAAGGTTTCTGCCTCTCCGCCTTCACCTGCTGACAAGTGAAACACTGACTCACGTAAACGGCGATATCTTTCTTCATCCCTGACCAATAGTAGTAAGGTCGGATGGTACGGTACATCTTCGTACTGCCCGGATGCAAAGCATAAGCTGAGATGTGTGCCTCATCCAGGATTTCCCTCTTCAATCCACTATCACCTTTGGGTACGAATAATCGACTACCCAACATCAGTACTCCATCCTCCCTGATCACATAATCTTGTCTAACACCGCCAAGAACTTCCTCCTTAAGCTGTACACACTCAGAATCAATTCCCTGAGCCTCTCGAACTCTATCCACCAAAACAGACCTAATCTGGAAATGAGCTAACAACGCTCCATGATTATCCACATTAAGGATAGCACCCGTGCTCCTCAACTCACCCAACATCGGGATGTAGGTCGCTCTAATCGATGCCAACTACCCATGGGATTTCCGACTCAAGGCGTCGGCCACTACATTCGCCTTACCAGGATGATAATCGATGGTACAATTATAATCACTGATCAACTCCATCCATCTCCTCTGTCTCAAATTCAACTCACTCTGCGTAAAGATGTACTTGAGACTCTTGTGGTCGGTGAAGATACGACAAGTTTCCCCATAAAGATAATGTCGCCAAATCTTCAAAGCAAAGACCACTGCAGCTAACTCCAGGTCATGAGTAGGATAATTCATTTCGTGCCGTTTGAGTTGTCTGGATGCATAGGCGATGACCTTACCATGTTGCATCAACACACATCCCAAACCATGCAACGAAGCATCTGTGTAGATATCAAATTCACCGCTCTCATCAGGAAGCACTAACACCGGTGCATGAGTAAGGTGATGTTTAAGTTCCTGGAAACTCCGCTCACAACTGTCATCCCAAATGAACTTAACATCCTTCCTGGTGAGTTTGCACGAAACGACGATAATAACCGGCTAAACCCAAGAAACTTCTCACCTCAGTTACATTGGTCGGCTGCTCCCAATTCACTACCGCATCCACCTTCTGTGGATCCACAAAAATACCTTCAGCAGAAATCACATGGCCCAAGAAACTAATACGATCGAGCCAAAACTGACATTTGCTGAACTTCGCATACAACTGTGCTGTCCTCAAACTCTCCAAAACCATCCTCAGGTGTTCCACATGCTCGGTCTCACTCTGGGAGTAAATCAGAATGTCGTCGATGAACACAATCACAAACCGGTCCAAATACGGTCGGAAGACTCTGTTCATCAAATCCATAAATGCGGCTGGAGCATTAGTCAATCCGAACGGCATCACTAGAAACTCATAATGTCCATATCTCGTTCGGAAGGCAGTCTTGGGCACATCATCCTTGCGGATACGCAACTGATGATATCCAGATCGCAGGTCAATTTTGGAGAAAACTCGTGCACCCTTCAGCTGATCAAACAAATCATCAATACGAGGCAATGGATAACGGTTCTTCACCGTCACCCGATTGAGTTGCCTGTAGTCTATGCATAAACGCATACTCCCATCCTTCTTCTTAACAAACAACACCGGAGCACCCCAAGGTGAAGTGCTGGGTTGAATAAATCCCTTATCAACTAACTCCTGAAGTTGGGTTTTTAACTCCCTCAATTTGGCTGGAGCCATACGATACGGCGCTCGGGAAATAGGATCAGTACCTGGTATCAGATCAATCGTAAACTCGATCTCTCTGTCAGGAGCTAAACCAGGTAAGTCCTCAGGAAAAACGTCGGGATATTCGTTGACCATGCGAACATCCTCGACACGGGTTGGAGAATCTTCTTTCATCACCACGTGGGCCAAATACCCCTGACAACCCTTCTGCAACAACTTCTTCGCCCTGAGTGATGAAATCAAACTATTCTGTAACACCTTTCTCTAACCTTGGAAGGCAACCTCTGGTCTACCCGGTGTTTGGAATGTGACCACTTTGGTACGACAATCCACAATGGCATGATACTTGGATAACCAATCCATACCCAGAATAAGATCGAAATCAACGATATCTAAAGGAATGAAAATTCGCCCCCATAAGTTCGTCACCGACGAAAACTGGGCAATCTCTAAATTCCCATTGAACGGCACTAGTCTGCCCCACGCGCCTTGCTGACGTCACCCCACGCGCTGCTGACGTCAGCCACGCGCCCCACGCGCTGCTGACGTCAGCAACGTTAAAGTTAACGGAATATACCTTCGCCGTTAGGAATATTCCCCTGCTATTAGGAATATTCCGTTACCGTTAACGGAATATTCCCTCTCCTCCTTCCTCTCCCCGGTCGCCGGAGCTCCGCCGCCGGCCGCCGTCCGCCGCCGTCTGGTTCGCCGGAATTTCTGGGAATTTTCCGAAATTAATCCAAAACTTCAAAAATTCGTATCTTCTTCATTCTTTGTCCAAAATTGACGTGCCATATATCAAATTGAAGGTATTGAAGAGTAGAATATTTTTATACCTATTTGAGGCCGGAAAAGTGGCCGGAGATGGCCTGAAATTGACCGGAAAGCTTCGGGAAACCCTAATTCCGTTCTCCTTCGATACTGCACCAAATTTGACGTATTTTATATCAAATTGAACCTACTCAATCCAACAAAACCAATATATTCATCTCATCAAAATGGAGGTAGATTTTGCATGTGCTTGAGGTTCGGAATACTCTGTCCCTTATTCTTGAAGTTTGGGTCCTAGTTGCCAAGGGATCACCTGTTTGGTCGTGATGCCACCCCTTGGTTGACCCCGCATTCTACCACTATCTGTGGGCACTCTGCACCAAGAAGGAAGAGTAGATCTGGGGGCCGCTGAAGCAGAGTCTTTGTCTGAGACAGACCTCTCACAAACAGAGCAAGACCTTCGGTACATCCTTGGCCAAGAAGGCTGCTGCCCAGACATCAGCCTAAAACTGCCAATACCACTCAGGAGACCCGCCAAGCATGGTCTATACCACTGCAGCCCTGCCTAAGCCGGATCACACCGTCCGGTACCTTCCAGCCGAACGGCTGGGGTGCCGCCTCACCTTGTGTTTTTCAAGAGCAGTGGTATCGCATCCGAGAATTTAGTGAACCTCCACTCAGGGTGCTTCATGAGCATTTTAGAGGCATGGAAGGACGAGAAAATCTTTCTCCAGTCAAAATTCAATCGGATTCTATAAACTTCATAATTGTAAATTATTCACGATGGGGTTCAATCATGCCTTGTGTCAGTAAGATATGTCTTGCTTCTGGCAAGGTCTTAAGCTCGACAGCATGTCTGCTTTGGGCGTGGCCTCAGCTCTTTGCAGACTGATTTTTTGGAAGATTAGAACTGTGACATCCGTAGAGTGAGTCAAAGAGCCATGGAACCTCGCCATTGAGGTGCTTCCATTTACAATGCTTCACCATAAGTTCGGATGAAGATCAGACGAGGCTTATTTAGCTCTATCCACGTCATTGTTGGCTTCAATGTTTCTCAACTTCCCGCAGTCAAGTGGAGCTTCACAATTTTGTGCCCACATAAATTAGTTTCGCTTAGAAACTTCCATGTTAGTGAAATTGAACTGTTGGTCTGAAATCCAATCGGATGGAGGGAACAAGATTGTGGTTGCGCTATGGGAAATAAATTCTCCATAATCATAAAAGTTAGAACATTCGGGTTCTAAGACATGGTTTGTTTAAATCTTCATGAAAACTACTGCTTCATGGGTATTTAATTTTTAAGGAGACTTCTGGTTTCCATGGCACTTATTCGGGGTTTTTCTGTGTTCGAATTTATGAACTTCAAGTTCATATATACCTCAAGAATCAAACGCAATATATAGAACAAAAATAAAATTTTAACATATATCGTGAATGGGTAGTGAAATATAGGTCTACTGGACCTTGGAGTTTGTCAATATGACCCAAATAAATTTTGGCGGGTTGTAGTTGGAGCTTAGAAGCCCAACTTTTTATTTTCTAGGCCGCCGCCAAGAAAATAAAAAGAAATTGGAATAAAAAATAAGCCCAACAGGGGTCGGGGTCCAAATAAGCCCCACATGGGCCGTGTGAAGGAAGCGGAAATGTTCTACTATCGCTTGTATTTGGGCCACAGCTAGTGGGCAAGAGGAAAACCATTGAAAACCCGAGCCCAGGGGTTGAATGGTGAAGGAGGCCGCAAGCCCTAGGCCCAGCAGCGGGCTGGGGGCAAAGGAGCAAAGTGGTCTCTGGAGTTGGAGCGGGCCGAGACAGTGCGGTTCCAATAGCCCTGGGTCAGCTTTAGCCTCGGGCCGGGAGCCGCTTGGCCCACGGCCGCAGGGCCGATGCCCAGCTAGGCTCTGGCTCACTGGTCCGGGCTTGGCTTCAGGCCGGTTTGCTCCGATTAAGGTTTTTTTTTTTCTTTATTTAAAAAAAAAAAAGCTTAAAAAAAATTTTCAAGAAAGAATTTCTAGTTTTTTTTTTCAGAAAACGAAATTTTGTGTTTTTGCGTAAAAGCGAAAAAATAAGAAAAACCCTTAATTTTTCCTTCGTTCACACGATCATCAATTCACTTAATATGACATATATTAAATGTCGATGTTAACACAATATTTGGCAAGTAAGATCATTGAATTGCTAAACGCAAAATTGGGTTATGCATCATGGTGAAGGTTCATGCACCAGTCCGATTAAAATATCGACAATCGAGATCAGAAGTTTTAGAAGAACCTCGGATTGGCCGATGATGATGGTTGAACAATTTGTTTGCAGGATTGGCTTTAACCCGGAATTTCCATCGTCACGCGTTTAAATCTCGTTCTCAAAATAACAGGGAAAAAATTGAATCAATAGCAAGTATATTAACGATAAAATAAAAAATAAATCAAAGTAAAACTATTGAAATTAATACTCCCCATGATTGAAGATGGCCAAAACTCCGTATAATTCTCTTGAGCAATGAAAGAGCGGCTGATAACGTGGTCTGTGGAGCGCGCTTTAGTGAAGGGTGCGGCAAGAGAAGAATAGAGAGAAAGAGAGAAAGGCTTGAGGAATTATGTTGTATTGTAGTACATTATCTTCATGCCAAGTGCCTTTATTTATAGTGTGAAAAGAAGTACACTACAATAGGATTCTAATCTTTAACAAGTAATGTAATATCCCAATCCATATCTACTAGATTTACACAATCACATTTAACACATGTTATAAATTATCTTACAACACTTTTTTATTTATTTTCAATTAATTTCTGGGTCATGGTTGAAATTTAATTTCATGTTTAAATATTCATGCTTTTTACTTCAATTTCATATCTTTTTGTGTCCGTGTACGATTGGAGCATACAAGGAAGAAGATTATTTAATTTTTAATTTTGAGGAATTGAGATCTATAGAATCTATTGCAGAAACTCAATCTTTTGAGGAATAGAATCTATAAAACACAATTATTTTAGCAATTTAACCATCAACAATCGAAACCATAATCATCAACAAAACCATAATCATCAAAGATACATAACCATACATCGTAGAAAAATAAAACAACAGCAGGGGGCTGAACTAAACATGGAAAACAAGGCCAATCAGTCATGGTGTCTTCTGTAGCCTCAAACACAACTCATTTTTTCTTTTCTAGATCTGAAAAATCTCAATCCCTAATTTCAATCCATAATCCGAATCCCTAATTTCAATTATGAGTCACGGAGGGAGGAGCACAAGAGAGAAAAGCAGAGGAGGAGAATAGAAGAAGAAAATTGAAATTGTGAGCCGACGAAGAAAGTGCTGCATTTAAAGAGACCAAACGAAGAACTGGAAAGCCTGGCGTAGAAACCGAGAGAGAACGAGAGAGAGTGGAGTAATGTGATCGACTAATTATACCGAGGATTTTGGGAAGATAATTAGTCGAGTCTCAGCCATTAAATGGTGGGCCCTTGGTTAATTAGTCGTCACTATTTTTCTGGCTGTGAGTGCACCAAACACTCCTGACCGAATTATTTATCCTATCCTAGCCCCTTGTACGGTGCCAAACACGGCCTATATGTACACATTAAAGGAAATTAGTACTTTGTAGGTAATTATGTAAGACTTAGATGACAGAAGTTAGCAAGATACGTAAATGCAAATTGCATACATGTAGGGGCTGCCATGTGTGTACTTTCCGAGTGGCACCAATTTTGGCTTTATATGCATGGATCCCACTTCACAAAAACCAACTTATACTTAGATTAAAATCAGCCGATTAGTTAATTTAAATACAAAATTCCTTGTCTATAACCAAGATATAGAGAAACTTATTTGTTGACAATCTTTATCCACTCCTCATCACGCATGCGACCACCAAGAGGATCCATAACATATACAATATCTTTATCCTCATTTATAATTGTCGCACCTGGTTTCTTCAGATTAAGAAAATATCTATTATGTCACAAAGATCAAAATATAAGAAGGGCAATAAAAATACATAAATTACTAATATAGGGGATCAACATAATACCGTCAACAGAGCTTTCAAACAACCGTTTTGCAAATTACGACTGACCTAAGCCATGTGTGCCACAACCAATCTTAAATAGGAGTCCCGGGTCGATGAAACCAGCTGTCTCGCCATTTGTGCAACCTTTAGAATTTTATATAAGTGGGATGTCAAGTAATAAAATATATTCATAAATATATGCAAAACCAAAGGAATAACATCACATTTTTCTTCCTTGTACTTTTATATATATATATATATATATATATATATAAACACTTGCCTCTATATATGCGACAATAGTTTGCTGTCCAATTCCCTTTGATTTTCATAAAGGCAAGAATTCTCTTCTCTTAGAATGTGAACTTCTCTCGTCATATCCCAGTACGCCATCATCCAAGATAGTTGTAATGTGATTTCTCCTTTAGTCATGCACGCGATGCCTAAGATAGAATCTTGTATAAGGCAAAATTTGAGCATCAATCGAATTAATAATTGTTTTATTATTTCCTCTGTTTTGGCCTTCGTCTTCACAATATGTAATTCTGTTACAACAGTCAATAAGTTAGTATGGAAAGACAAACTAAAGTCACAACCGTATTTTCTACTATGATATACAAAAACAAGCGAGAAACTATAAGAGTTTTTACCTCTTTACATTCCAAGACCACAAGATCCTTTGGCCACGTAACGTAAGTTAATCTAATTGCTTGTTCAACAGTTTTCATCTCTCCATTAATTGGGAATGGCAGCTGAGCATTTCCTACAATTGATCGGATAATAGACACTCGAATGTTTCTCTCCTAAACGAACGCAATGACCATGGAGTTGGGATTAATCTCAACAATTTCGCCTAGCAACGAATTTCATCTGGAACCTAATGCCAATTTGCATGCTTTTCCCTTGAACAAAACAAAGAGAATAAACGATTAAACATCAAGCATAAACAAGTAACTACAAAACCTAATGTCCATTTTAGCTCAAGAATTGATCAATTCACGATTAACCATTACCTTTGTAGCCTCACCCTCATCCATAATCACCTCATCTTCCACTTTGTCAAATTTGTTACCCTTCTCATATCATTTATGTCTCTCTTTAAATTGGTTCGTGCTTTCTCGGAATTGTGGGAGATGAAGCTAGCAATTTTTCGTAAGCACCTCTTTGATTAGCTTCATATTTTGTTGTTGCTCTAGCAACAACCTCTTGTCTCATCACATCACCTTTCCCGATCCTTCCACGTATCCTTTGGAAATGCACTTTCTTTTCTAGGAATATTGAAGTATGCCGATGGCGTTATAAAGTTCCTACGCCCCTAATCGCGCCACCATGTTCAAAGATTCCCTAATGCCATTGCTAGGATATCATTACTCCTTAAACACAAATGAGACCACCTTCTTTTGTTGTAGCAACTCATCCTAAACAAAGTGAACAAATAAACCAATCAAATAAAAACTTTCTTAAATGAAATTCAAGTGTCACTTTCTAAATGAACACTATAAGAATATATATTTTACTAAATCTCAAGGGTAAATCCAGATGCTCCTTCCACTATCTTTCCTAATTTGTCCTCACGCTTTCTTCCATAAAGTAGACTGATCAATTTCCTCATCTTTAGGCACTAAGTCCTTTTTTTATCTATGTAAGAAAATTGAAAACAAATGAATAGCATACGTATTTTGGCTAAATGTAAATAGGGGCTGAAATTGATAAAGACGTTAGACATGTCAAAAATGAATGCACACGTTACCAAATCTTCCCCCAAACCAACATAACTTTACGTCCAACTCTACGATGATACTGACACATTTCACGCCTCTTTTTTGAATTTCATGAATTTCCTACAATATAAAATTATGCTTTATAATGAAGACTTTGATTCTAATAGTAGCAAGACAATGTTAGAGATGAAATGCATGTAGGTTAGACAAGATAGATAGTGTATGCCACATTTATTTGCATCAACATACCTGCCATTCAGCACCCAATCTGGATTTTAGAAACTTATCCCATTGTTTCTGTTTATGTATTCCTCATACATTTTCTATGGTTTGAGTAACATTTGAGGGGCGATTAAATCTTTATGATTCCGTAAATGTAACGACTTGTTAACTTGGACTTGAATTGCCACCATTTACTTGATGCTGAAGACAAGATAGATTTCTTGCTTTGCAGGGCAATACGAATATGGACTACAAGAAAATAATAGTTCAATATGTTAATAATCACATGAAATAAATCTATATAACATTATCAAACTTGGTTTCAATAATTATGCATACTAAAATTACCATTAGTTCTGTCCAAATTTTCTCTTTTCTTCATCCTCCACCCAATGATTTTAAAGAGGATGGGCACCACGGATTGAACCACAACACCAATGTATGATGCCAATTGATTCTTTTACCTTCCCATAAGGCTGCCCTTTCTTGTTATATTGCACTACAAGCTTTCTTTTTCCCTTTCTTTTTCAAAATAAGGAATGTAAGACATCTCCGTAGCCCCCCTCGCTTCTTTCTACACCCACTTGATTCTCAGAATCGTGGTATCCTTAATAAATTTAGCATGTGTTTCTCGGGACATCTTTTCCATTCTTTTGCTGCATCCCTTCACTTACTTTTGTAGATTTTTTTCTACCCTTCTTGTTTGGTGAAACCATAGTGCGTTGGCACATGTAAGCCGCAATTGGTTGTAAGAATGATAAGTTTCTTATTATACAGATCATAGAACTAGATTTTCCAAATAAAACTACAATAATTTGAGTTATAAAAAGAATTCTATATTCGGAAGCACAACAAATACAACTAACCTAAATATTAAGCTTCCTTCGCTTACTCCAACAAGTCTCGGGAACAACTAGTGTAGGCTTAGCAATCCCGAAAAAAGATACGTGTAGTAAAGTTAATTTTCTCATTATCCTAATTAGCAATAAAATTGATCATGCCTTAAATTGAATAGGCCATAAATATAAGGACAAAAATCTAATAAATGATAACACAAATTGGGAAGAGAAAATAAACATTCCGATTCTTTAACTAATCAATACACGTAATCTTGGAAAGGTCAATAAACGTCACTTCAAATATATAATATCATATAGATACATGGAAGAAATTTGTAAATAAGGTATATACAATTTGTAACAAGGTATATACACTATGCTTTTTTTCCGATTCATGACCCAAATACCTCACAAACCGCCCGCTTGTATTTGCATCTCCCTGTATCTAACGTCATATTTGAATTCAGCTGATAGGGTGGCAATCCATCGTAAGAAAAGATTCGGTGGCTCAAAATACGCTGTCTTCAAGCTCATATGGGTCCTTCTTGAGGAAAGTACAACTCCACCAACCATCCTTTAAAGGGGTCATTAACATAAAATACTTGCCGCACATGAGTTGCCATAGCGACCCATCCTTCCTATGACCTCTCTTATTTAGGTTAACCAAAGTGAAACTAAGGTCATCTTTATAAATGATACCTTTGTCATTCTCAACCCATGCACACTTAAACAATCGCACCCTAAATTGATGATAATTAAGTTCCCATATTTCTTTAATATGTCATATTACAAGTAACAGGTCTTTTATTATTCGATAACCTAATTATTTTGAAATATCCCGATTAGCATCATGGTCCTTAGTGTAATGGCACCGCACAAGATAAACCATTGTATTTTAGACTCAACACGCCCCTTCAAGCCTAGCCATATCAATGTGTCTACTACCCCTTATTTAAATACATCGTAGTAGCCACCTAGAAACATAAAAGATAAACAAATTCAATTAACTATGATACATACTACAAATAGACTAAATATTAAGACGCACTCCATCATGAAACCAAATAACAAATTTCCTGTTATGCTCATCTTGTATCCATTTATCATCCTTTGGCTTTTGCTCGGATTTTTCTTCGCTTCAAATACTCCTGTGCTCACTACAAATATTACACAAAAAAAGCAATTAATTAATAATAATAGCAAATATCCTAATTACAATTTAAATTGATGTCAGAAGGGAAAATAATATGAAAACTTACATTATATAAGATCACGCTTGATGGATTCTCCAAAACTCGTTATATGTGCTTGCTGCAATATATCACGAGGTACCCGATTCCACATAAGTCACTAATAAACTTCCTCAATCACTTCAATCGGGCATTGATGAAGGAAGTCGAATTACATTTAATTCTAAAATGTACTCTTATGCAAACTCAATGATTCTTCAACAATATAGAGTTGAACAATGCAACCCTCTCTGGACAAGCTATGTATTTCTTACATAACCCTTTAGGACCTTCATGTGCCGTTCGAACGGGTACATCCATCTAAAATGAACTAGTCCACACAACTTCACTTCTCGAATGAGATGAACTGTTAAATGGATCATTATGTCAAAGAATGATGAGAAAACCGCTCAAGCAAACATAAAGCTGCCACAAGATCAAATTGCATTCGGTCTAACTTGACTACATCAATCTCTTTTTGCATAAATCATTTGAAGAAGAAACAAACTGATAGGAGCATATTTATGCAACTTGTTAGCCTATTTCCTTGCATTTATTTAGCTAGTTTCTGTTTATTAGAGTGTTTTAAGCTATTTTGTGTGTTTGTAGGTTCAGACAAAGTTGGCAAGAATGGGTCTTTTGGACATTTTAGAGCGCTTTGGGATCTTGGAATGGATAGCATGTTTGGAGCAAGGTGGCTTGGACGTGTTTGAAGTTTTTATATGCGAGGCTAGGAATGTGCTAATGAGTGAAGATAGAAGTTCAGAGGACAAGCAGACTGCAAGAAAGTGGAATCCGAGTGGAATTTGGTCACATATGCATAACTTCCAACTTCTGACAGAGCACCCATATTTCCTCATGATGAATTACGTGTCGAGCCACATATGGCTGGAAAGCTCTGGATGTCTAGTTTCCACAGGATTTTACAGATCACGATTCTGATACTTCTAGAGATAGTTATCACTGTTTTATTGATAGAAGGTCGAAACAGGCAGAAGAGTCCTAGTTGGATTGGGTTTCAAGGAAGATAACGGGACAGCTGTTTGTGCGTGTTTCTACACTTAATTCGTATGGATTAAGGGAGTTCTAAGGGAATCTAAACTCTAAAACCGTGCCTTAGAATCCTTTGAAGAATGGAATCACTCGGAGATGCACAAGATACATAAGAAAACAAATTTGAGAAAGGGGAGCATGTAAGAGCCGTAAGTCAGAAATTGAAGATTGCGCCGCAAATTTTTGGAAGGTTTAGTGCCTTCAATCTTATTTCAATGTTTAACTTTATTTGTTTTTGTTTCATTGTAACTGTGAGTAACTAATTTCTTTTTAGATAGAGGCAAATTCAAAGCCATGAACATATATAGACATGAGTTGATTAAGATCCGGGGCTATAATTTCATAAATCATGAATGCAATTTTGGTTTAACTTTTGATTGATAACTTATTCTTGTATGTTGATTGAGGATGCTGTTTTCTTAGTTTACATGCATGAATTTGATGCTAGAACATAAGGGACTTTCACCTAATCGTTAGAAACTTATATTCACAAGTAGTGGAGGTTGCTAGTCACGATCGTGTTAAGTGAATTTCCGGTAGGGAGTGTCAAGTGCTACTGCTAACATAATGCCTTTGGTTTAACAGCTTTATGGTTTTATAGAACTTAATGATTCTTTGATAGGTCTTTGTAATACTACCATAGGAACCTGATGAAGAATAATTTGTCGTGATACATGTCCATTCTAATAATGTAAGGAAAATTGGGTGGTTAACGGCGCCTAATAACTTGGGTGTTGAGATCTTATATTTATTGGAAAGAATAATTGAACAGGATTTGTGTTGCATATGTGTCATGTGGAGAAGGACCTTCTAGCTAGCCATTCACCCATTCAATTCACCACCTCGTTTATAGTTGAGTCTAGTTTGATACCCTATTTTGTTAAGTTTAAATTCGTCAAAACCAATTCCCTAAAATTTTTTAGTGCTAGTTGAGTCTAAATTAGTTAAAATCTGTTTTCCTTGGGTGTTTTGAGTCTGCTTAAAGTATTTTTCGTCCAAAATTCCCCTTTAGTACTAGTTTTGAGTCTATAGAGTCTATTTAAGTGTTTTTGAGTCAGCTTGTAGATTAGCATCCCTTTGAATCCCGGCTTAGAATGATCCCTACTTACATATACTATATTGATAGGGGTTTAGTTTGTGTGCAATTTAATTTCATCAAAAATCGAGTTATCGAATATCGTACGGATTAAAGGCAAAGACTGGACCGTATGACAACGGGTAGCAATTGTTGCATCAATATGTGGCAATCATGATTTAGACCACTCAATTTCCCAACTCTTGCATCAATACACGGTTTGCTATGTTTGAAGAGTAACCTTCAGGAAACCTTGATACTCATCAAAGCTTGCACAATCGGGAATCTTCTCTTTCTTATTCAATGTACACATAGCTTCGAGGCAAAAAAATGACTTTTGGCCCTAGTTTCTCGTGCCATACTAGTTCTTACCCTATTTTAACAAGATCCAAACGAGTTGCAACATTATCTTTGTTTTCCTTCAATATTCAATAATGTAAATACTCTCACATATATTTTTTTCAATGTGCATAACATCGAGACAATGTCCCATATGAAGAGATTTCTAGTATGATAAACCAAGGAAAATGGACCTTCCTTCCAATAACCATCCTCAAATTAAATGTCCCCATTCTCTTCCCAAAATCACTCTTGAGATTTTTCACTGTGCAAACACTTGCTGCCCATTATGTGGAATTGGTGTCGAATTGTTCTCCTTTCCATTAAATTCTTCTTTTTGTTTTCTATAAGGATGATGGCTTTGTTAAGAATCTTCTATGGCCGCAGCATCGCCATTTTGTGACCATTTTCCAACCTATCAGCATATGTGTTTCACCACGCACCGGGCATGCAAAATATTCGTGTAGGGCACCCGCATGTTACCATATGCAAGAAAATCACTAATTGTCCAAAGCAAGATAGCTTTCAAAGCAAATGATTCTCAAAGTGTAAGCATCAAACACTCATTCAACCCCATCCCACAAGGCTTTTAAATCTTCAATTTATGTTCCAAGTATACATCTATATCATTCCCAAAGTTGTTTATCTCCAAAATCAACATCAAGCACATCATAAACTTCCTCTTCATGCACAATGCGATAAGGTTATGTTACCAACATCATTGTGCCTACAACTATGTTTGGTATCAAGAAACTATGTGGATTTATTCCATCCGTTGAAAGACCTAACTGCCTCTAGGCCTTTACCTAAAAATTCACATATGGTCAACCAACTCACGATGGTGAATCAGCCGGATGACGCAATTTATTGTCAATCATTCTATCATCAACATGCCAAGTTAAATTTTGGATGTTTCAATAGATTTAAGCATTCGTCTAAACCTTGGAATTGGAGGAAAGTACCACAACACTTTCAACTGGGCACCTCTTATCTTCCTCTTTTAACTTTTATTAACCTTCCACCGTGTGAGGCCACACTTAGAGCAAACTTGTCGCATTACGATATTGCTCGTATACAAGATGCAATCATTATAGCATGCATGTATTTTTTCTCATACTTCAATCCCAAAGCACACAATGCTTTTTTTGCCTCATGTAAAGATTGAGGCAACACTTGCTCCTTGGAAGCATATCCCCAAACTCAACAAGCAAATCTAATAAACATGCATCAGTCATCCCATGTCTTGCTTTAAGATTGTACAACCTAACCACCGCAGATAACCTTGTGTGCTTATCAACTAGGATATAAGGGTTTCTGCATCCTCAACAAATTGCTTAAATTGGTCAGACTACTGTGTGCCTTTTCGCATGCACCACACATATTAACCGTTTACCCCAAAACCAACTTCCTCTTCCATCCTCATTTATTGGTTTACACTTCCGCCGCTATTTGACACAAGAGGTTCTCCATGCCATATCCAATTCTTGTAATTTTGATCAATACCATTGAAATATAGATGCTCCCTTATTACTCTAACACTTAACTTTTTTGTATTCCCACACATTTCACATGGATAACAAATGTAATTGTGATCATTAGCATTCGCCAATCCAATCCTCAGAAAGTGGTCAACACTGCCTTCATACTTTACTTCCTTCATCAGCATGCATCCAAGATTTATCCATATCCTTATATATGTGTATATATATATATATATATATATGAAATTCATGTAGACAATTGAAAACGTCTAGGAATAAAGCATGACTAAAAGGATGCAAGAGTGCACAATTCTTTAAGGCTCAAAATTAGAATTGATTTGTTATCTAAATGGGAGTGGATATATATCTTCGTCCTCCAAATTTGCATTAGTGTGACATTATACCTAAAGACTTTTAACATCCATTAGACAAATTCAACAACATCTAATGCCACATATATGAAAAATAAAATAAAATAAATAGTCTCAATAAAAACCAATACATTCACATTCATTGATTGCTTTAGCCGCTTATTGTGGACTAAATCTAGGCAGTTATCAACCAAATAGATGGGAACATAGTGCAACATGAAATATGCATAACCACGAGCATGAAATATGTACATAAACCAAAGCAATTATACAAAAATCTTGCTTTCTAAATTATGAACAGCTTGAGCCTTCACACTAATACTGTGAGGGGGAAGAAAGCATACTCTCGGTCTTCTTGATAGAGCTTAACAGGTCTATAATCAAATTTAAGAAGAAAACAAATGAATAAAACTCACTGCCACCAGACAACCAATTATAACATAAATTAAAACCTTGAAACCGAAATCAAAGTTTATGAGCAAAATCATACCTTTTATTAGTATTTTAGGGTTTGGGTCTAGAATTGGGAGAAGAAAGACATGAGGAAAAGAGACAATTGAAATATAATTGGGAGAATGTTACAACCTCGTCCCAAAAATTTATGTGAAATGACCAAAATACCCCTAGGGTCAATGTTGACTTTTGTTGACTTTTCGTGACGACTTGTGAACAATTTTATTTCTTTACATATTCTTGATGTACTGCCTTATACGAACGCGTGGACGCAAGCGGAAACTTCAATTCGGAGTTAAAACGAACGCTTACGGCTTTAAAGTGTAGGGGCATTTTCGTAATTACACCACCCGTGTATGGAATTAGGTTTTTGGCTGGCTGCACAGCAGCCAACCCTCCCCCATTTCTCTGCACGTGTCAGCCTTTTCCTCTCCCTCTTCTCTCCCATTTTCCTCTGGCCAAAAGGAACCGCCAAACCCTAATCTTGGCTGAATCACAAAACCACCAAACTCGTCGCCCAAAATTCATACCCAACGTGATCTCTCGTCATTTTGGATGGGATTGTGATCTGAATCTCCAAACTCTCGAAAGCCCAGCTGCTCAAACCGCCGGAACGGTTTCTAAACCGTCCGTCTATTTTCTGTGCAACCTGTGACCAAGGTAAGCCCTGGAGACCATCACCATTGTTTTTATTGATTGAGTAGGTTCAAATGATATAAAGAACGTCCAATTTGGTGCAAATATTGAAGGAGAACGGAATTAGGTTTCTCAAGCTTTCCGCCAATTTCAGGCCATCTCCGCCATTTTTCTGGCCTCAAATTGGTATGAAAATATTCTACTCTCAATACCTTTCAATTTGATATATGGCACGTCAAATTTGGACAAAGAATGAAGAAGTTATGAATTTTTGAAGTTTTGATTAATTTCGGAAAATTTTAAAATCCGGCTGAACCATGCGGGCGGAGGACGGCGGCGCGGCGGCGGCTCCGCGACCGGCGACCGGGGCGAGGAAGGGGATGACAGAATATTCCTTAACGGCAACGGAATATTCCTAATGGCGCGCATACTCCGTCCAACAAAGGTATATTCCGTTAATCTTAACGGCGCCTGGGACAAGCCAACAGCACACGACGCCGCCAGCGCGTGGGTTGACGTCGCAGCGTGGGCCGATGTCAGCCGCAAGGTGGACGAAGGCGCGCAGTGCGCGTGGCCGCGCGTGAAACCGGGGCCGCCGTCCGGCCGTTTCCCCGGCGCGTGCCGGCGCGTGAGGCCACCTCCCGGCCCGTGGCGGCGCGTCCGACCGTTTCCCGCAGGCAGCACGACGGCTGTGGGACGGCAACCAGAGGGTTTTGGCTCCGTAAAACGCTTTTTCGAGCCCGTTTTCGCTAAAATAGTATTATTTTTGGGGTATTTTTTCTATTGGGCCTATTTTTAATTTATTTTAGGGAAGATTCTAATTTGTTCCCATTATTAAATAGGTAATTTTTCGACTCCGCACACCGAGAGGGCAACACCAAGGGAGATTTCACTCCCGATCAACTCGTGAGTGGACATTTACTTTATAAAATGGTTTCAAGGGATTATGAATGATTATGTTTATGATTATATATGGTTTTAAAATGGCTTTTAAAGCATGTCTTACTATATATATTTATTTATAAATATATATACTTATTGATTATTATTTGTGCAACCATACTGCTTGTTTAATTTATGGTATATATATTGGAAATACTGACTTGGTGATTTGGGATTATTTACTGGTATGATAATATGTTATGAAATGGGTTATACTTTTGATATTGCTTTTGCATAAATATTAAACGATATTTTATTATATGGTTTTGAGGGAAATATTTATTTATGCAATTTGGATATTTGGGGAATTATGAATGGGATTTTTGGTTCCTATATCTATACACATGAGTATGTATGTATAAGTTTTTAAACATAATTTGGTATGCTCACTACGCTTGTAGTACCGTTCTCATGGCCATAGGACAGCTTCTTACATGTTTGGGTCACACGACCGTACTCCAGGGGTATTGTCCGTAAATACCTTAGTGCAAGCTTGTCTTACGAAGCTATTGTTGTTTATGGAAAAGGCCCTACTCACGTATGACTTGGGTGGGATTTACACAAGGGCGCAAGCTTACGTGTGGTACTAGGAGTACAATGATTGAATAACATCGAGCTTGTACGGTGATTGAGAGGCGACCTCAACCCGTACTTGGGTGATCGCGCATATACCCTGCGTTGGTTTTCCCATATTATATTATTGGAATTATGAAATGGCGATTATGATTATTACACCTTTGATATGTTTCAAGATAATTACAAAGTACCTTTTTTGAACTATACTAAGGATAATATGTTTTTGCGATTATACCGGATTTCTCAAATAGGGGGTTATTATGTTGAAAAGAGAAAGGTTTTGCGAAAACTTTGATTTTGTCCACTCACACTCTTTGTTTTTGCGCCCCTTCAGGACATAGTGATATCGCATCCGGCGCAGTTTCGAGGATATTACGGCGCTTCGAACATCGATCCCGACCATGTAGGGATCTATCTTTTACTTTCAGTTTCTATAATAATATCCATCCCTGTTATGGATAGAGATTCTAGGAACTCTTTCATTATTGCTTCCGCTGTTCAACATTAGTACGCTCTGAACCATATGCATATTGACGTTGGATTTTATAACTTTTATACAACTTAATTTCAAGCTTCCATCAAGTGTTGTCATGCGTTTAATGGCTTCGTCACTTCCCACAGAGTGTCGGCCAGCACGCCTGCACTCGGTATCCACGTGGGTATCGAGGGGTGGGGTGTGTCAGAGAAATCGATATTTTCTCTCCGCTATGTAGACCCAATTGACGAGGACCTTTCCTCCCACCGCTAATCTAACTCCAACAAAGATGAGAAGATAAATAAACTTTGATAGTATTGGGAAGTTAGAGGGACATCATTGGGAATTTAGAGGAGATAGTAGTGAGGATTTGGCTAAACCCTAACTAAGATCGGTGTGAGGAAGACTGCGTTTTTCTTTCTTTTTTTTGCTTGTTCTTTCTACGCAGAAGGTGAGATAGGTTTAGTAAGTAAGACCCAAAAAATTTTTTTGAAAACAGCATGCGCGCACTTAATAGGATAAATGGCGCCTTTTTTCTACAACAAATTAAAACCAGCTTTTTTGGCATCGGTTCAATGTATTATAAAGTAACATGAAAAATAGCATAGGCATCGGCCTTAAATTAAGGTGAAGCTAAATTAGGGACTCAATGGCAGCGGTACGTAAATATTCATGCCTTTAACTAATTTAACTTCGGCATTTATAAATCCGATGCCTTAATAACAAACAACATCGACCTCATTCATCCGATGCCCAACTAGTGATGCCTATGACCAAAATTTTGGTAGTGCCATAGAAGATATGTGGATATTCTTTTTGGTTTAGAAAAAAAAAGATTATTCACTATAGTCAAAAGCTAACACAAGTACATAACATAACATAACATAAGTCAAAACTTAAGGAAACAATATAGATGGTTTCAAAGGAAACAAGATAATGAATGTCACTTTAACTCTCATTTTACTCCTGCCTTTGAATGGTGCCCTAGCAATACAACATGATTCATGACTCATTATCCTCTTCACATTGTTATCATTATGGCATCTTCCACATGTCCAAAGCTACATTATATCTTCATTCATTAGCAATATTCCATTGTTGTTCTTGTGTTTGAAAATCTTGTTCAAGATCCCCTTCTAAAACCGATAATGGTGGAGATGAAGAAGATTCATTATCTCGGTTCAACATGAAATTCATCTTATTTGCACTCCCTTGCGAAGAAAATTGTGTACTTTGCATGCTTTGTCCCAGCCCCGCTTGTGGGTGGCAGTAGAAATGGAGGTGCACATTAAAAATTGGGAATCGGTGGAATTAAAAATTGGGAATCGTGATTTGTGTAATACCAAACTTCTTCCCAAGAACAAATCTCAGGCTTGCATTGCACCCAAAGCCAAAGCCGTCCCATTCGAGTATATTTTCCATATTCTCTTAAAATATTTCAACCTGACTTGTGTAATGCTTATAAGTTTTGTTACACTTCAGTTTTTCATTAAGTACCGGGAAGTGTTCTGGCTGCCACAATATCCTTGCTTAGCAGCTTTAGCATCACGCCATCCATGACTACATGTAGTATCAACAAGCAATTGTAACAACATTTTGCTCTCTTCCACACTAAAAGCTATAATCATTCTTGACCTTCACGTTTAGTTTTCTTGTTGTTCATCTTCCTCGTTTGTAATGTTACTATTATATATGTGCAAATTACTATTAGTGAAGTGATGTGATTGTTGTCAATTTATGATGTATAATTATATTAAGCAAAGATATTGTATAAATATGAAAGAACAATTACATGCTATGACTATGTATGAATATGCTGAAAAGTTAAGAGGTAAAACAAAAGAAATTATAACCATATATGTATTCTCAGACATACCAAAAGCACCTAGTCTAAAATGACCACATATGAATTATGGGTATAAACATGCTGGAAAAGCCGTAGTAAAAACAAAAAAGAAATTATAACCATAGTATGTATTATGTACATACCAAAAGCACCTTGTTCAAATGACCTACATTGTAAAAAGAAAACTAATGAGAACTTTGTACGCACAAATACATCAAATCTACTATTGACAATAAAACAAACAAAGAACAACTGTCATTACCAATCAAAGATCAGTAAAAGTGAAAATAGATAGCTAGGCAAAACCAATAGTAAGCAATGATACGGAGCAAGTGCTTTATTTATTTATTCAAATGATTAATTGGAAGTACCAACACTACAAGATTTCAAGGGATGTTGTAAGTTCCCTACCTTATATATTATAATACCTTTAATCTATCTATCTGTTTGTACCATACTTCACCAATCCCGAAACTACCAAGCACCGGGTCAACTCTTTGTACCTTCGTGAGACCTACCGAAGGGTTCGTGCTAAGGCGCCTCGCCGAAGCACATGAGTTTCTCTCCACAAGAGGCCAATCACAACATGACACGCAAGGTCAACATCGTGAGAAAGTCTTGAGTCCCACATCGACCGCGGACGAAAAACAGGGGACTCTTCTAAACTACTATAAAAGAAGATCATTCTCCCATACCTCAAGCTCATGATCTTAGACCCTAACTCTATTAGATCTCACTAATGATGATTATGCCTAATCCCATGTATTATGTAAGCTCTTACATTATTAATGAGAACTCATCTACCTTCGTGGACGTAGTCTAACTTAGGGTGAAACTAATGCACATCTCGTGTTTGCTTCCCATCCCTATCACATCATACATTATCTTCACTTGATGACCGAACAATCTAGCTAAGGTCATCCGCCTTTGACAATTTACGTTGTTCCAAAGTCCACTCGATTTTGGTGCATCAACATTTGCGCCGTTCCCAGGGGTTCACACCGATTTCTACTCTCACCACCTTGACCAAGCTCAGTCTTATCTTCATAATTCTTCCATTTGACCGAGCACCCCTTTCCCAAAGATAGGAAGCAAGGGAGGATCCTTAGCACCCTCTCCAAGAAAAGACGAAACAAAAGCTTGGCTTACAAATAGAGCATCGTAAAAGAAGGTCCAATTGAACACCTTAACCTTTAGTTCATTATGGCGTATCGCATGGCTAGTGATGCGGAGCGATGTCTTTTTCCTCCACTCTCTCTCGGTGAAGCTCCAATCGGTATTGTCGTCTTCAACCCGAGACGGTGGATTCTTTGACGAACCGAGAAACTCTTTCGTGGCTCAACATATCTTCCTGCATCGATCGCTTGCACTCTGCAGATGACTTTGAAAATACACCATCCGCCAGAAGTCTCCGACGAGTCATTACGCGAATATGCCCATTGCTTTAGCCACGAAAGTAATTCGCTACCGTCGATGAAAAGACAACCCCAAAGCCTCATGCTACCGGCACAAAGTAGAGCGTTTTTCCAAATACATGATCAGTGCGAATACTTGAAAAAGACTTACTCTGAGGTGATGACTAAAGCTTACAATCATGCCTTGCCAAGCAAAGATGTATACATCAAGGGAGCCCCTCATGAATTCCTCTCCAAACAGTGTAGGAAGTAAAAGCCCACTACTGTAAGTGAGAAGGTTTTGACCATCCAGACACATGTACGATACTATATACTCTAACTAGAGCCAACATGCATACTTTACTCAAGGTAAACAAACGGCGGTACAACCAACATGGTTAGCCAAAAAAAGCAATATTCCGATGCATATAAACGTCATACATTCAATACATTCATACATAAGCCAACTGAGCTTCAGAAGGGTGTCCACATATATTTCGACATGTGCTACATTGCACCTTGGCAACTCGCCACTTTTCCTACCAACTAGGTGATGAAGGGACTCACATTCACATCACCAACTAGGTGATGAAGGGTACAACTAGTACTCTAATAAACAATTTTGTCCTTCGGCATATGTTACATTGCACCTTGGCAACTCGCCACTCTTCCCACCATCTAGGTGATGAAGGAACTCACCTTCACAAAACCAACTAGGTGATGAAGGGTACAACTCTAATGAACAATTTTGCCCTTCAACATGTGCCTCATTGTTTTCTGGCAACTCGCCATTCTTTTCCACCAACTGGGTGATGAACGGTACAATTTGTACCTTAAACAATATTTTTTTATCCTTCGGCAACCTGCCATCCATTCCACCAACCAGGTGATAAAGGAACATACCTTCTTCCTACCAATTAGGTGGGGAATGGTACAACTCGTACCTATGAACTCTTAGCTTTCACAAACAATGGAAAACCCTCAAGCCCTACAATTCAAAAGGTCAACAAAGCTTAACTCAACTCAACTAGGGGAGCAAAAAGCCCAACAAGGGCAACAAACCCAATTAGGGGAGCACTAAGCCCAATGTGCCTACTATTTGGTGTGTGTGTGATACTCCTGTAGGCCAACGAAGGCTTCAAGCTATGTATAGCATTTCAATTCAAGTAGAGAACTACAATGGAAATCAAGGGGTAGCTTCGCACACTGATAATCACAAGTGTGCGAAGCATAATCTATTTATATGATTCTCCAACCCTTCAACAGGTGGAGAATAACCCAACAAGGGAAAAGCTTCATACACTGATGATCACAAGTGTGCGAAGCAAAATCTATTTGTATGATTCTCCAACCCTTCAACAAGTGGAGAATAACCCAACAAGGGAAAAGCTTCGCACACTGATGGTCACAAGTGTACGAAGCAAAACCAATTTATATGGTTCTACAAGAGCTTCCCACGTGTGAAGGCCTAGAGCTTCACACATGCGAAGGTCCAAAGCTTCCCACATGCGAAGGTCCAAAGCTTCCCACATGTGAAGGCCTAGAGCTCCCCACATGCGAAGGTCCAAAACTTCCCACATGTGAAAGGCCTAGAGCTTCCCACATGCGAATGTCCAAAGCTTCACACATGCGAAGGTCCAAAGCTTCTCACATGCGAAGGTCCAAAGCTTCCCACATGTGAAGGCCTAGAGCTTCCCACATGCGAAGGTCCAAAACTTCCCACATGCGAAGGCTTAGAGCTTCCGACATGCGAAGGTCCAAAGCTTCCCACATGTAAAGGTCTAGAGCTTCCCACATGCGAAGATCCAGAGCTTCACACATGCATGCGAAGGTCCAGAGCTTCACACATGCGAAGGTCCAAAGCTTCCCACATGCGAAGGTCCAAAGCTTCCCACATGCGAAGGTCCAAAGCTTCCCACATGTGAAGGCCTAGAGCTTCTCACATGCGAAGGTCCAAAGCTTCCCACATGTAAAGACCTAAAGCTTAACAATTGGAAAATAACCCAACAAGGGAAAAGCTTCGCACACTGATGATCACAAGTGTGCGAAGCAAAACCAATTTATATGGTTCTACAAGAGCTTCCCACATGTGAAGGCCTAGAGCTTCCCACATGCGAATGTCCAAAGCTTCACATATGCGAATCTCCAAAGCTTCCCACATGCGAAGGTCCAAAGCTTCACACATGCGAAGGTCCAAAGCTTCCCACATGCGAAGGCCTAGAGCTTCCCACATGCGAAGGTCCAAAGCTTCCCACATGTAAAGACCTAGAGCTTAACAATTGGAAAATAACCCAACAAGGGAAAAGCTTCGCACACTGATGATCACAAGTGTGCGAAGCAAAACCAATTTATATGGTTCTACAACAGCTTCCCACATGTGAAGGCCTAGAGCTTCCCACATGCGAAGGTCAAGAGCTTCCCACATACGAAGGTCTAAAAGCTTCACACTTACGAAGGTCAAAAAGCTTCAACTATAAGCTTCCAACAAGGGGCCACTCACGGAAGGAAGACTACAAATATTTCAAGGGCGATACTCAATATTTTGGTACTTTGGCGCTCAGGAAGATCAAGACCCTTCACTCAGCAACCCTCCTCGATCAGAGACTTGGGGGGACTCCCATATATGCTACTACACCTTGGTACTCGAAAGTTTCGTGATTACTTAAGTCACTTGAATATTACAAGTCCCCAACCGAGAAGTTTTTTCCTCACTTGGGAACTTGGGGGAGCACTGTTTGTACCATACTTCACCAATCCCGAAACTACCAAGCACCGGTCAACTTCGTACCTTCAGAGACCTACTGAAGGGTTCGCGCTGAGGCGCCCCTACCGAAGCACATGAGTTTCCCTCCAACCAAGAGGCCAATCACGACATGACACGTGTCAACACCAGAGAAAGCTCCTAGAGTCCCACATCGACTGCGGACGAAAACATGAGACTTTTCCCGATTATAAAAGAAGATCATTCTCCCACAATTAAGCTCTCATGATCTTAGACCCTCTAATCCCTTATTAGAACTCACTAATGATGATTATGCCTAAACCCATGTATTATGTAAACTCTACATTATTAATGAGAACTCCTCTACCTTCGTGGACGTAGCCCAACTTAGGGTGAACCACGTACATCTCGTGTTTGCTTCCCATCTCTATCACATCATACATTATCTTCACTTGATGACCTGAACAATCTAGCGAAGGTCATCTCACCTTGACACTTTACGTTGTTCCAAAGTCCACTCGATTTTGTGCATCAACAAGTTTGGTCATCCTTCAGTTTATACTTATCCGGAGTTTCATACTACAGGGGGAGATAAATTTGAAGTGCCAAAGAAGATATATAATGCAGGAAAACACCGACAATAATTTTTAGATTTTCGAATAGAAAGAGAGTCAAAGAATCGGTTGTAGATGGAAAACTTTTGAGTTCTTATTGAATCGTTGATTTACTAGAATAACTCATTAATTAAGTCCCCCAACACCAAGGCACGGTGTTCTTTCCCTCTCTCATGGTTCCCCCAACACCAAGTCACGATGTTCTTTCCCTCTTTCATGTAGTCAAACATGAGAACATGAGAGACGAAGCAAAACGTATGCTGTTGCAGAAGTTGGGAAAGAACAAAAAGTGCCTGAGGAGGTCTTACAATGCTATGATCGGGTTTTGCAAGGCATCAGCTGTGTAAATGTGTTTTTAATAATCGCTTCCGTCTTAGCGCCCTCTGTTGGTGGGATCAAATCCACTTTCCATTACTTGTTCGTCCAAGAATTTTTTTTAATTTTTTTTAACATCTACCTTCCACTTTATGCATGCATATATGTCTTGTAAATTGTAATCGCTGATTTATTCATGGAATGAGAAAAAGTTTCAGTCTACTTGTATTTTTTTTTAATTTATGAACAAATATAAGAGTAGAGCATGTAGATTTTGATATGTATTTTAAGTCGAGGCATAAATGAGTTTTCTCAAGATCCTTCATCTCAAATTCCATCTTCAAGTGCGAGGCAGTTGTCTCATGCTCTTCCAGAGTATTAGTGAGGTTTATGTCATCGACATAGACTACAACTCTAGCAATTCATAATACTTCTTAATTTAACACGCAAGGGGCATAGTATATCCCTAACTGATCAAATAGTCACTTAGACGGATATACCAAATCCGCCAGATTGTTTCAGTCCATAAAGTGAATGCCTCAAAACGAGTTGAGAGGGTGTTCCGTGGTCTGTAACTATTTGAATCAGTTTATGTAATTCTTCGGGAACTTACATGTAAATCTCCGTATCAATATCCCCATGGAGAAATACTAACCACACTCATATGCTGCAATCAATCACAGGGCGTTAGAGAGAAGCCTTGCCTCATAAGGCGTGCATTATATTGCATCATTTCATTCATCTCATTACACTTCCTTTCCCACTTGTAAAACGACAAGATTACATAGGGTGGTGTAGGAACAATAGGTCCAAACACACTTTGGTAAGGAATCTAATTCAACATGGATTGTAATTTGACCAATCATTTCTACGTTGTCACTAATCAATGGAACGTGGTTCGATATCGTGGCTTTTCATTTCGTTGGTAGCTACCATATAAGTGAAACATCATTGATGATAATCTCATTCCATAGGTGATGAAGGGTACAACTTAGTACTCTTAATAAACAATTTTGTCCTTCGGGCATATGTTACATTGCACCTTGGCAACTCGCCACTCTTCCCACCATCTAGGTGATGAAGGAACTCACCTTCACAAAACCAACCAGGTGATGAAGGGTACAACTCTAATGAACAATTTTGCCCTTCAACATGTGCCTCATTGTTTTCTGGCAACTCGCCATTCTTTTCCACCAACTGGTGATGAACGTACAATTTGTACCTTAAACAATATTTTTTATCCTTCGCACTGGCCATCCATTCCACCAACCAGTGATAAAGGAACATACCTTCCTTCCTACCAATTAGGTAAATGGCACAACTGCATCTATGAACTCTTAGCTTTACAAACAATGGAAAACCTCAAGCCCTAAGCAATTCAAAAAGGTCAACAAAGCTTAACTCAACTCAACTAGGGGAGCAAAGTCTAACAAGGGCAACAAACCCAATTAGGGGAGCACTAAGCCCAATGTGCCTACTATTTGGTGTGTGTGTGTGATACTCCCCGTAGGCCAACGAAGGCTTCGTTATGTGGTGGTATAGTATTTCCCAATTCAAGTAGAGAACTACACAATGGAAACAGGTAGCTTCTGCACACTGATAATCACAAGTGTGTGAAGCATAATCTATTTATATGATTCTCCAACCCTTCAATGTGGAGAATAACCCAACAAGGGAAAAAGCTTCATACACCGATGATCACAAGTGTGCGAAGCAAAATCTATTTGTGGCGGATTCTCCAACCCTTCAACAAGTGGAGAATAACCCAACAAGGGAAAAGCTTGCACACCGATGGTCACAAGTGTACGAAGCAAACCAATTTATATGGTTCTACAAGAGCTTCCCACGTGTGAGGTGCCTAGAGCTTCACATGCTAAGGTCCAAAGCTTCCTCACATGAAGGTCCAAAGCTTCCCACATGTGAAGGCCTTAGAGCTCCCCTGGCTACGGCTGTCCAAAACTTCCCACATGGCGCCTAGAGCTTCCCACATGCGAATGTCCAAAGCTTTCCTACACATGCCGGTTGTCCAAAGCTTCCCACATGCGAAGGTCCAGCTTCCCACGTGAAGGCCTGGGAGCCCCACATGCGAAGGTCCAAAACTTCCCACATGCGAAGGCTTAGAGTTCGACATGCGAAGGTCCAAAGCTTCCCACATGTAAAAGGTTCAGAGCTTCCCCACATGCGAAGATCCGCAGCTTCACATGCACGCTATCTGCAGCCTTCACACATTTACGTGAAGGTCCAAAGCCACACACGGGCGTCCAAAGCTCTACAGCGGTCCAGCTTCCCACATGTGAAGGCCTGTGAGCTTCTCACATGCTAAGGTCCAAAGCTCCACATGTAAAGACTCCAGAGCTAACAATTGGAAAAATAACCCAACAAGGAAGTCAAGACACCCGATGATCACAAGTGTGCGAAGCAAACCAATTTATATGGTTCTACAAGAGCTTCCCACATGTGGAAGGCCTAGGAGCTTCCCACATGAATGTCCAAAGCTTTCACATATGGTCTTCAAAGCTTCCCACATGAATCTCCAAAGCTTCCCACATGCGAAGGTCCAAAGCTTCACATGCGAAGGTCCAAAGCTTCCCACATGCGAAGGCCTAGAGCTTCCCACATGAAGTCCAAAGCTTCCCACATGTAAAGACCTAGAGCTTAACAATTGAAAATAACCCAATAGGAAAAAGCTTCGCACACCGATGATCACAAGTGTGCGAAGCAAAACCAATTTATATGGTTCTATTAAGAGCTTCCCACATGTAATGCAGAGCTTCCCATATGGTCAAAACTAGCTTCACATATGACCTCCAAAGCTTCTACATGCGAAGGTCCAAAGCTTCACACATGCGAAGGTCCAAAGCTCTCATTACTACGCGGAAGGTCCAAAGCTCTACATGCGAAGGTCCAAAGCTTCCCATGCGAAGGTACTAGAGCCCCCATGGAAGGTCCAAAGCTCCCACATGTAAAGACCTAGAGCTTAACAATTGGAAAATAACTCCAACAAGGGAAAAGCTTCAGACACTCGATGATCACAAGTGTGCTAAGCAAACCAATTTATATGGTTCTACAACAGCCTTCCCACATGTGAAGGCCTAGAGCTTCCCACATGCGAAGGTCAAGAGCTTCCCACATACGAAGGTCTAAAAGCTTCCACACTCCTCTCACCTGAACTTTTAATCATTTGCAGAATTACCACATGAACTAACAAATTTTATTATTAACCATCTAAACTTTACTCTATGTTGCACTGCCCACCTGACGTCAAATATTTTGTTATGCGATGACGTATATATATGATGAACAACACTACATATTTGTTGATGTGATATCCACATATACGTTTGTGTGAGTGCACTATTCCTATTTCCTAATAACACGCGGCAACTGTTTTTTACCTAGTAATACTTCTCTTCCTCTATATTATTTGGCAAGTCCAAAATCGATATAAAGAAGATTGTAAATAAAATCTAGGTTGTAATATTTTGTTTTGCCGTAGGTATATGTTTCCCTTTTTTCAATCGTCGGTACAGTAAAACCTTAAACTAATTTCCCAAACAATTTTCTATATGAAATTTTCATGGATTGTGGTTTTACCACTTACCATTTAGATTGAATCTCAAATGGGAAGTATATATGCGCTAAAATTGGTTGGTTATTTGAATCTGGACAATGAGAGCATATCAAGGGTGTTCAGCGTAATGCTATAAATAGGGACCTTGCTTTACCGTCTTATTCATTCTTTAAAGAAAATCTTGTATACGGCAGCCGGATCAGGTGTGTTGTCATATTACTATCATAGAAATACCCTCCCTATATTTCGGTGGTTGAACCCGGCTCCACACACCCCACTCCATTTGTGAGAACTGCCGCACTACAACTATCGTACTGAAGTTTTTTCCTAAATAAATTTTAGCTAGGTCTACCAAGTGTAGGTCTTTATCTTTAGGGTTCTCTTCTCACGTCTGTTATTAGTTTGGTCATCCTTCAGTCTATACTTATCCGGAGTTTCATACTACAGGGGGAGATAAATTTGAAGTGCCAAAGAAGATATATAATGCAGGAAAACACCGACAATAATTCTTAGATTTTCGAATAGAAAGAGAGTCAAAGAATCGATCGGTTGTAGCTGGAAAACTTTTGAGTTCTTATTGAATCGTTGATTTACTAGAATAACTCATTAATTAAGTCCCCCAACACCAAGGCACGGTGTTCTTTCCCTCTCTGATGGTTCCCCGAACACCAAGTCACGATGTTCTTTCCCTCTTTCATGTAGTCAAACATGAGAACATGAGAGACGAAGCAAAACGTATGCTGTTGCAGAAGTTGGGAAAGAACAAAAAGTGCCTGAGGAGGTCTTACAATGCTATGATCGGGTTTTGCAAGGCATCAGCTGTGTAAATGTGTTTTTAATGTTCGCTTCCGTCTTAGCGCCCTCTGTTGGTGGGATCAAATCCACTTTCCATTACTTGTTCGTCCAAGAATTTTTTTTAACATCTACCTTCCACTTTATGCATGCATATATGTCTTGTAAATTGTAATCGCTGATTTATTCATGGAATGAGAAAAAGTTTCAGTCTACTTGTATTTTTTTTTTAAATTTATGAACAAATATAAGAGTAGAGCATGTAGATTTTGATATGTATTTTAAGTCGAGGCATAAACGAGTTTTCTCAAGATCCTTCATCTCAAATTTCATCTTCAAGTGCGAGGCAGTTGTCTCATGCTCTTCCAGAGTATTAGTGAGGTTTATGTCATCGACATAGACTACAACTCTAGCAATTCATAATACTTCTTAATTTAACACGCAAGGGGCATAGTATATCCCTGACTGATCAAATAGTCACTTAGACGGATATACCAAATCCGCCAGATTGTTTCAGTCCGTAAAGTGAATGCCTCAAAACGAGTTGAGAGGGTGTTCCGTGGTCTGTAACTATTTGAACCAGTTTATGTAATTCTTCGGGAACTTACATGTAAATCTCCGTATCAATATCCCCATGGAGAAATACTAACCACACTCATATGCTGCAATCAATCACAGGGCGTTAGAGAGAAGCCTTGCGTCATAAGGCGTGCATTATATTGCATCATTTCATTCATCTCATTACACTTCCCTTTCCCACTTGTAAAACGACAAGATTACATAGGGTGGTGTAGGAACAATAGGTCCAAACACACTTTGGTAAGGAATCTAATTCAACATGGATTGTAATTTGACCAATCAGTTCTACGTTGTCACTAATCAATGGAACGTGGTTCGATATCGTGGCTTTTCATTTCGTCGGTAGCTACCATATAAGTGAAACATCATTGATGATAATCTCATTCCAATTCCATATCGCACCCAAACTAGTATATTGGACTAAGAACTTCAAGTCTCGGAATAATTCGAATTAATCTCATGAGATAGAAATGGTTGAGACAATGAACGAGGAAGGAATTTGTTTGTGCCATGTTTCTCCACTTCCGTGGAGGTGAATCTTTCGAACCAAGTGATATGTCGGGCTTTAGGTCGAAGACAGATGATTAGCTAGTCGTAGGGGTACCGGGCCATCCAACAGGGGCAACCAACCGTCCTTTAAGGGCGGTACACCCTTTGAGGATGTTAACTCGATGTCCGTTAGGTACGTGTATCCTTGCATACATGTTTGCAGTTGGTATATGATCTTGTCACTTTAGCTAGATCAGAGAAATACGTCTGAAGTAACATTCTGAAAGTTATAATACATCGCACTTACTTATCATACTTATGTAGTACGAAAATCGAGATGAGACTTAGTGGGCAACGCCCATGCTAATTCGCATCATTCTTTAGGAACGTTGACGTTCTTATCTCCCCTTAACGGCGAGAAGACTGTCTCATCGAAGTGACGATTAGCAAAATGAGCAGCAAAAAGATCACTTGCAAGAGCTCTAAAAAGCTAATTTGAAAGAGAATCATAATCGACAAATGTTCACATCCTTCTATGAGAACCCATTTTGATACATTGCGGCGGTACAATATGGCACATTAGGTGCACACCTAAATTCTGTAAATATGAAATATCTGGTTCGTACCCAGTAACCAACTATAAACCAAAGCTTGGTGCTTTCACAAGATTGCATAACCCTAGGCAATGGGCCTAATGTGAACCGATATAGCTGCATACAAGATTGCATAGTCCTAGGCAGAAATCGAAAGCTTGGTGTATTCACTAAGGTTCGGGCGATCAACTAAAGGCACTTTACGATTGCTTTTGCGAGGTTATTTTGGAGTGAATAGTGGGAATGCAATGTTCAAAATAACAAAATACATGCAATACTTATCGAAAAATCTTCTATGTAAACTCTCATGCATTATCCAGTCTTCCAGACTTTGGGGGATAATCAGGGCGGTGAGCCCTGAGGTTAAAGTCGGCCAGGAGGTTAACAATAATGTGTGTGAGACAAACATGTGACCAATGTGTCGATACATAAACCAAAACTATATGTATTTACATGGTCCGCATTTTGGTTGGATTATTCCACAACTATTCCATTGAATTCACTGTGAAAAAAAAAAAAAAAAAGGTTTATGTAGTATCTTTGCTAGGGATGATATAGAAATTGAATGTCCCTAATGAGCTAGCTTGGCAAAGTATGCTTGTATGCACAAGATCCTTACTTCAGGTAAGGTGATGCATCGTGTAATACATGACATCATTGTTCGACCTGAATGTCCCAAACGATGGTGCCAAAGCAAGTAAACTGCTCGAATCATCCAGTTTCTGGCTGGCCAGGCGACATGATGCATCTCATGCGAGGTGTGTTGGCTCCTAAATATGCTTTAGGTCGTATTCATAAGAGGTGATGCAAAGGTATTCCACTCTATTTTCTTTAGTGGTTTCATTCATGATCATTGTTCTCTCGAATATCCTTAAAACTTAACGACGTTCTTTTAGAACGGGGAGAATATAAGGCTTCTTAATGGTAATTAAGTAACATTCATACAATGAGGAATGGTGCCAAAGTTCTTAATCAGTTGGATAGACCTGAATTCGTTGCCAAAGAGGTGATTTATGTATGAATTTAGTGTGCGTAGTAGCACATTCATCCAGATAACTAACTTCTCCACATTTATATACCTAATCATGTGCTAATTGAATTTGGTCACATGTATACAAGAAACATGATTCAATTAACTCATATTCGAGGACAATATCCATAACTAAAACAATCACCAAACTTGAATTTAAGAACATAGGAAATTGTTCACAAAGTAAACCAAATTTTACTACGGGGATTCGGCCAACATGGCCCTTCCATGTCAAAAATTTTCTCTTCCATAAGTGTTAGGTGGACTAAAATTAGTCTCACAAATTGACTATGAAATTGTACTCCTCAACAACATTGGTAGGGGCACAGAGAAGTGCATAACCAATGATCTCTTCCAACAAAACGAAAGTAGATTCTGCAAGGTTGAGGTTCAGGAAAACAATCCCTTATTCTTGAAGTTTTGATTCTTACATGCCAAGCGATCACGCATTTGGCCGTGATGCCACCCTCTTGGCAGTGCCTTGATTCTACCATTGTTCGCGGGTTTGGGTTTCGTACCCATGTCGCCACCCCTTATACCAATCTTAGAGATTTGGGATTTGTGAAGCACTTAACATTTGCTTCGGGCAAATGGAGTGTTTACGAGCCAGTGAGGGTGCACCTGATGAGATATCGTTAATGGAACTGTTGTGCTGTTCAGTGAGCAACGTGGTAGTAATCATATCCGAGAATTTCTGTTCTTTACAATGCTACGTTAGGAGCATGTTGAAAGGCATGGAAGGACAAGAAAAATATTCTCCAGTCATGGCAGAGGCTTATTCAACTTTATCTAAGTCATTGTTGGCTTCAATGGTTTTTCATCTTCTTGATAGTCAAGTGGAGCTTCACAACTCGTACCCACATTAAGTTGTTTCGGACCAGAAACTAGTGAAATCGAACTTGTTATGATTCGACAATCCACTGAATGGAGAGAACAAGATTGTGGTTGGTACTTATGGGAAATAAATTCTCCATCAACATCAAAGTTAGAACATGTTGGTTGTAAGACATGGTTTGGTTTAGTGGATAAATCATGGAGAACTTCAGATCTTTACATGAATTGTGAGTTTTAAGAAACTTCAAGTTTCTATAGCACTTTTTCGAAACTTTAGGTTCGAGATTAAAACATAAGTTTCAAGTTCATAACACCTGCACTCAAACGCAATATAAGACAATATATATAACAATTGAAAACAAATATAATGAATATAAGTAGCTTCGGGACCCATGTATGAAAAAAGATAGGTCACGGCCCAAACCGTGGGCTAACGTGGGCTGCATGCCCATTTGATGGCGGCTAAGCTGCAGGCCAGCGAGTGATGGTGGATTAAATACATAGCCCAGGCTTAATTATTTGGGCTAAGAAAGAAAAAGTGAAAAACATGTCTCATTAAAATGGGTATGTTATTTCATGAGGGCCAAAAGAGAAAAAAAAAGACTAGGCTCCGTTTAAAATTAAAGGGGATCGGTCTGGGTGCAACCCAATTGGGCTGCAGGCTGGCTGAGATCCAAGCTCAGCAAAGTTGGGCTTAGGGTTTCGACAGGAATCCTCACAGAGCCATTGTAGGCAGCGAGGTGCTCTGTAGGTGCACCGTGGCCGTGCTTAGAAGCCGGCGACAATCCAAAGCTCGATAAATCAAGGTGGACCGCGGCGAGCATCCGGGTCGTGACGAGGGGGTCCAAACCAGTGAGATTCAACGGGAATCTCGAAAAATCCAATGAGACTTCGAGAGAAATCTCTATCCATGTCGTCGGAGATGTCATATTGGGTCTCGGGGAACGATTGTCAGTCGTTGGAAGTGACTGAATTGCACCAAGGGACAACTCTAGGTTGTCGGGGAAGTCTGGATTCACCAGATTCCGGTGAAAGGCGGTGATGGGGTGGACTGCAAGCCAACCCAGGCGGCGGCCCAAGTCTGGGAAGAAGAATACGCCAAAATGGTGCCATTTCAGACCTTAGGGTTTGGAATAGGAGTGGCTGGCTCCTTGACTCGGCTCATGCTGCGCGGCAAGGAGGCTGCAGGCCGCGGCTCGCACGCTTTAGGGTTTGATAACGTATTGTGGCCTATATTTAGGGAGAGGGAAGAAAGGAAAATCGACAGAGAGAAGAGGGAGAGAAAAGAGGCTTGAAGAATTTTGTAAGTGATATTTCTCATGCCTTGTGCCTTTATTTATAGTAAACATGATAGGCTTACTTACCCTATAAGTAAGAAAGCCTAAAATCTTCTAGATAAAATAGGAATCCTAAATACAATTTACTTGGAATTTACACAATCACATATGTGCTATAATTTATGTTACAACATATTGAATATTATATGCAAGTTATTAGGTAAAAGTTGGCTAATATAATATGGACCATGCCAATATAATGTATTCTTATGTATTTTAGACAAACAATTAAGACGAAGTTAATAATTAAATTGTAATTTGAAAAAGTTTACGTGAGATGAGAGTGGGCATGTAATTGTTCTCGAACCACATCGATATGTCATGCCATATTACCACCACATCACTTACAAAGAGATCGATATACTTCTTTTCTTAGTTTTTCAAAATCATGTGGAACTCAAACATCAATGGTCAATAGAAGAAAACAAAAACACGAATAATATGGTTGATATTTTCTTTCGTTCAATTGAAGATGGTTTAATTAAAATGTAATCTAAGTTGGTTAAAATGCTTAATAAAGAATTGGAAGTGGTTATTTTCTTACTGTTATGGCATATCATGTTCAAGTATAAACCTATAATCTTCGATAATTATTTCTAATATTAATACAAGACTTAGGGGGTTTATTCAAATGAGATTTTGAAGAATTTAAAAATTGTTATAAATGTATGAAGTTTAATGGAGTTTCAAAGACTCCATGTAAATTTTAGGTGAATTCGTTCAAAATCTTAGAGAGAGAGTCGACCTGATTTCCTAAATCCTATAAAACACTATAAAATCCATCAAAATCCTTCACTTTTTAAAATACTTTAAAATCAAATCATAATTGAATACACATGGAGTTTTATGAACTACTTTAAAATCATGAATAAATACACCCGGATTTCTACTGAGTTTTATAAACTTCTTTAAGATCTTAATTGAATACCTATGGACTTTCATGGATTCATTTAAAACCTTGATTTTTTTTTTTAGTAAAAATCGATAGCATTTCATTTAAAATCTTGATTGAATACCCCATGTAACATCCCGTTCAAAATTTAAATTATTTTATTCCCGGAAGTGGGAAATTTCGTTTTTTGCCCCTGGGTTGACTTTTCGGTTGAGTTTTGTGTCGTAACTCGTACGACGCATCCAATAGTATTTTCTTGACGTGCTCGTCGATACGAATTCGTAGACGCGAGCCGTACGTCGTTCGGACTCCGAACGAATATTTTACGAAGGTTGATTTTCGACGTTTCCCGTAATTCAAATTTGGGCTGTTTTGAACTTTTGGGCTGGGACCCATTTGGCAGCAGGCCACATGGCCTATCCCTGAAATTGGGGGATTTGGTCTGGGTCTTTGACCCGTGGCTTCCTCCCCCTTTCCTTCTCCCTCTCTTGTTCTCGGCAGACCACCCAAACTCAACCTCCCAAAACCTCTCAAGGCACCCCGTGCCTGTGCCCATCCACGTTGAGCCATCCTGTGGCCATGGGAGGCCACTGTCATCATCCTCTTCAAACTCAGGACCTCGTGGACCCCTGGAACCCAGCCAAACCAGTGAACCCAAAATCTGCAAATTTCCAGGTGGACCACGATCGGCCAAACACGGCCACTCAAGCCTCGAATCAAACCCAAGTCACCATTTTCAAGCTCCTTGGACCCCTGGGAATCGAACCCAGGCCCTGTTGGTGACTGGAACTCCAGTTTCTTCGACTTTCATTTTTTGGCCGAGAACTTTGGAGCCAATTTCCGGCCACCTCCGGCCAGTGACCGGCCCCCAAAATGGTACAATTTTGTTCCCCTCATCTCTAGCTTCATTTTGGTACTTGAATCGTCCATTTTGGACTTAAAACGAAGAAGTTATGAAGCTTTGAAGTTTTACCCAGAATCCGGCATCTTTTCCCAGATTCCGGCGACGGCGACGGCGGCCGGTACGGCGGCCGGCGGCGGCGGCGGCGACCGGAATCCTGGCAGGGATGACCGGCGCTGACGTCATCGGACCGGGTTGGACCGGCCATGCTGACGTCAGCAGACCGGTTCAGACCGGATTTGCTGACGTCAGCATGACGTCATCAGCTTGGACCGGCTTGAGCCGAGCCGCGTTGACCGGCTCAGCCGAGCCGTGTTGACCGGCTTGAGCCGAGCCGCGTTGACCGGCTCACCGGCTCGAGTTGACCGGCTCGCGCGTGAGCCGCGCGTGGAGCTGCGCGTGGAGCCGAGCTCCCGACCTTCAAGCCGCGCGTGAGGGCGCGTGGAAGGTCCAATTTTCGATCTGTTTTCACGTGTCGACTCGTGACGACGCGTACTACCTCGGGGTAGTATGCATGTTAATTTTTGAGGGGTTTTGGACCTCCAAATTACAAAAGCAAGGGATAGGTGTAATTAATTCGTTATTTCGTTACCTTTTTGAGTTAATCATTGTACCGGTGATTTCTCATATAGGTGGAGCCTATCCAGAGGACTACCGGGGCTACCCAGGACGGGGTACTTCGACCCGGCTACGTACAGGTGAGTGAGTGGGTCTTTGTTTGATAAATGTACATATATACGTATGGTTTTTCAACGCTTTCTTAAATTGTTAGCGTAGATGCATATTCATTACGTGTGTTGGAGGTAGAACACACGTACTATATTGCCATGCATGTTTTCATACTGTTGCTCATCATTAGATGTATACACCCCAGGTATTAGTACTCAGTCTTGTGGCCAGGACTAGCCTTGACGTTAGGAGTAGTCACTATCAGTACCGCTACGCAGCTTTGGATCCATTGTAGGTACTAGCCTGTCTTAGGTTGCACTAGGCAACTCGGACTTGTGTGACTGCACTTTGTGCACCAGCGCTTAGCGCTAGACTCGCGTCATTGTAGTACTCAGCGTATTACTTTTATACCTAGCTTGTTCATCGTGGTTTAGCCACGTGGGCATGTGTGTTTACATATGGGTGAGCAAATGTCAGTAAATTATTATCGGGGAGTACCCGAACGTTTTAAATGACAGTATTTTGTCGTTCATGCCTACGGGTATGACGTATTTTCTCAAATTATACTTGTTTTCAAACGAGGGGTTACTAAACTTTTGAAAACAACGGTTTTATCAAACTTTGCTTTTTGACCCACTCACCGTTTTATGTTTTGCGCCCCTCCAGGTTAGTTGGCTGGGAACCTTGCGACGTCGATGGTGCGGTGGTATGACGATGTAGGGATTCTTATACGTTTGTATAATTCTTGTATCCCTCACACTGGTTACTGTGTATTCTAAAAATTCTTCCGCACTCTGTTTTATTCAATTAAATATTCATTATTCTTTTTTTCATCCTTAAACTTTCTTTTTGGCTTTCGTCACGCTAACGCGTGTCGGCCAGCACTTCCGACACCTGGCTCGTCCGGGATCGGGATGTGTCAGTCGTCGGACCATGTTTAATGAAATAGTGTGGCTATCCCTAAATTTGGATGTATTCTTTAAAATCTTCTTAAATTATAATTTGACTACACCACAATTTTAAAGTTTTTAAAAATCATTTCTTGACTACATGACACATCCCGACCCGGATGTACACGTGTACACCCAAAAGTCGAGTGTGCTGGCCGACACCACGTAGGGTGACGAAAGCCAATTTGAAAGAAATAAGAATTAATTTGAATAATTTTAAGATCAATGTGTACACAAATGTACAGGCGGAA
>CM031083.1:13516344-13528120 GCA_018257905.1 Gillenia trifoliata | reverse complement strand
TGTTTATTATATTGTCTTCTAAATACCAATTAATTTATAAAAAAAATGAAAATAAAATAAAATTCAAAAAACAAAAAAATTCAAAAAACAAAATTCAAAAAAATTCAAAAATTAAAAAATAAATACTTTGGGCGACGAAACAACAACCGTCGCCTAAACCCTAGGGCGACGCATTTTTTTCGTCGCCTAAAACTTAGGGCGACGCAATTTGTTCGTCGCCTAAAATGTTAGGGCAACGAAATATTTTCGTTGCCAGAAATCGTCGCTCGAATGTGTGGGCGACGAATGTATTTCCTTCGTCGCCCAAATGGATGGTCGACGGACTTCTAGCGACGAATAGTGGGCGACGAATTATTGGTCGCCCAAATGTTTAGGCGACGAAAAATTACCTTAGGCGACGAAATATTTTTTGTCGCCCATATACCATTTTCTACTAGTGCCATGTGGTTTGGATGTGATTCTTATGTAGTTGAAATTTATATTGTCTTTTTGTTGTGTTTGTAATTGTGGAATTGTATTCTGATAATGTTGTTCGTTTTGTTTGATTAACGGAATGTTACTGTTTAAAAAATATAGAATATATCACATGAGTGTATATTCAACTGACGTTCAAAATTTAGAATATATACCTTCTATTCAAGCAATAAACTTATTTAAGTGAGACTCACTTCACATTAACTTTCAATAATTCAAACTGCTAAGTTTCATATTAAATTTTAATGATTCGAACGATTAAGTTTTAGATCTTGCCTCAAAGAGCATTGTTGCTAAATCATTCAAATTCTCCTCAATTAGAGTTGTCATTTTAGTATTATTTTTGAAATATCGTCTTCGTCTATTTTTTAACTACAATTAATACCTTAGTAGTTTTATGTGTATCTAATTTTTTGCAAGAATAATCTTCAATAAAAATTAAAACATAAACGATTCATATCATTGAATAAAATCCGAAGTAGGACCTGATAATGTATCTCACCCTCAAATTAGTTATTTGAGGGTTTTCTCAATAGAAGTTGGAAAGATAAATACATGCCAACCGGATTTTCACTAATAATTTGTAAAACAAGGTTCTGCCAATTTATTTTTCACTAGTATTTCGTAGGAATATATTTTCACTAGTTAAGTTGGGACTCTTGGAGAAGAAGTATAACCCATAGATGAAATTAAGTTTATCTTGTTACCGAAAAAAAAAATCTACACTGGATAGTACTCTCTTTTCTATTTTATCACTAACACTACAAAACTCACTTTCTCCTGTAGAATAAAATACTACTACAAAACTCATTCAGTATTAGAATCGTATAAATTATGTACTATATTTGTATTTTTAAGATGAAGAAAGGTACTATATGTTCTTAGTAATGAATCAGTTTTATAAAAAAAGTTGTTTTAAATTATCTATAGTACACATTGTTGTATCATGCAGTAGTCTGTACTCTCTTAATTATAATTCATATCGGAGTATAACTCCAATTTTCCTATACATCTCTCCTCTTAGTTATAGCCCAAAATTTAGATTTGAATTATTCGATCCCCTCTGAGCACCTATACACTCGAATACCTTAATCTCTCTCTCTCTCTCTAGATTAATGGAGCAGAGGACACTAGAAGTGGAACTCATCTCAGCCAAAGACATCAAAGATGTCAACTTCCTTACCAAGATGTCCGTATACGCCGTCGTCTCTGTCCTCGGCTGCGACTCCCACGGACAGCAGAAAACCAAAACCTTCGTATCCCGAAACTGCGGCACTCATCCCACCTGGAATAACTTTCACATGAACTTCACCGTCGACGAGTGTCTTGCCCAGCAGAACCGCCTCGCCCTCGTATTCAAGCTCGTCTGCAAGCGCCGCCTCGGCGACAAGTATATCGGCCAAGTGGTTGCTCCCATTAAAGAGCTCTTTGACACCATGGCCAACCCCAACTCCACCATGACGTTCGTGGCTTACCGGGTTATTACAAAACCCTCGCGTAAGCCCAAAGGTGAACTCCACTTCTCTTACAAGTTCTGCGATAAAGTGGCGGTTTCACCGGCAGCGCTTTCGTTTGCTTGGCCTCAATTCCGATATGAACATACTGCATGGGGGCCACCGTATGCTCCAAGGCAACCTCAATATCATGAGTATACTGCACTGGCACCGCCTTATGTTCTGCCTCGAACCCAATATGAGTATACTGCAACGGCACCACCATATCCTCCGGCGCAACCCCTATATAAGTATACTCCATCTGCACCGCCACTATACGGATACACGTCCCCACCACCCCGATATGAGTACACTGCTGCATCAGCACCGCCACTGTATGGATAACCGCCTCTCCTACCATGAGTACCCATGCCAGCGGCAGTGCCAGGTTACAGGTACCCGCAGGTGCAGCATCCCTAAGCCTGAAGGCAGGTTCGTCGGCCAATTTTAGAAATACGCTATACATCATGTAATGGTGGAGGTTCATGTGATAGTTGTGGTCGTTGTTGATGGTTCTTAATATTTGGAGTTTTTTATTTAGACCGAGTCAACGAAATAAAATAAAAAAAACTCACTATCTACCCCCATTAAATGCAATCTAATTAATTTTAGAAGACAACCCATTTGAGTAAATAATAGCCCAAATTTTAATATAAAATATATAAATATTACCATTTGTAACGTTTTGTGTACAAATTATGGCTACAACAGTACTTTTTACACTGTTTTGAATTGGAACATGAAAGAACTTACATAATTGATATTTTAAAGTTCTCCATCATAGGTTGGTTGTGGTGAGGATTGTTAAAATAATAGTTACCTATTTTTTAGATTATTTGGATACTCCTCCTAGTCTTGTAATCTAAGTCTACCTAATCTAGATAAATTTGGAAAGTTTTGATTCTATCTATTCGCATAGATTTAGGTTCTATGCTGATGCAAAAATAGTGTTGTATATGAACTATGAAGATCAGTTGGGATTGCATTGGATATTAGATTCAAGACGAGTAGGAATTGGTTACCTCAATTATAGATTTGTGATTTATAGGTAGTGAGTTACTTGTACTTGTGTGCAATGGAAAACGAAAACCCAATGTTTGTCTAATATTTGTGGAAGGATAAAATAAGTATAAAAATAGAAAATTGTAACTAAAACTTTTATATGATTCATCTCTATTAGAAAAAAGAAAGTCTGCTTATGTGAATGGATGATTAAAGAGTTTAATTTAAAATACAGGATTTTTCTTAAAATATGCTAGTGCTCTTAGATTTAAATCAACTTTTCTATATTTTTAAAAAAATAATGCTAGACACACCAAATTTAGATCTCAAATTACATGACATTTGCCACATCACCATTCCATTTACACATGTACTTTATTTAACAGTAATTAATTTATATTAACCCAACAAAAAGTGGGGACTGTCTACAGTGCTCGCAAGCATTGAATGCTCACACCAATCTCACCCTCCTTTCCCCCCTCTCTCCTCTCTCCTCCCTCATTTTAATGGTGAGATCAGTGTAAGCATTCAATGCTTGCGAGCATTGTAGCCTACTCCCAAAAAGTGATAACAAACTTTGAGTTAACTCAAAAGCCACAACACATTCACCAATGCAGTGCATATCGTCTTTATCTCACCGTCTCCAAAGTTTCAACCTTGCAGACCGTCGCAACACCACGGCTGCCCTCGACCACTAAACCACCATGCCCCCGCTGACCATACATCAAAGAAACTTTCGAAGTTCGAAAGTTGGTCGATATCATGATATCTTGCGTTGGCTCGATCGGTTTTGATGTAACAGTATCAGGAAATAAATACATTGGATCATATAATCCCCCACAGCTTGGTGTTCTTGTTTTTTAGGCGACCAACTTGTTCCAATAACAAATATAACACTAAGTTCTCTTCGGAATTTTCATAAAATCCTTTTACAAATCTCACAGGATAGGAAGCAAATCCCTTTCTACTTGATTCTGTCAAAGTGAATATTATAAATTCTCAGTCACCAAAATGAATAGAACAATTTTCAAACAGCAATACTGGTGAATAAATTGACAGGTATTATGCGGCGATAACTTTAAGATTTAGCGTTAACTCAAGATTATTTTTCTAATTCTTTTATTGAAATAAGTTAATTCCAGAAAAATTATTATTATTATTATACATGTGTCAATTATATTAATTTAAAATTGATGAAGTGGCATGAGCCATCTCATTTGGAATCCAAATTTGGTGCACAAATTTTGATATCCCTAGCATTATCCTTTTTTTAAATAGGTGCATATGGCATCACCTTTGATATTTGTATTCTTGTTCTTAAATTTCTTAATCTCTGGTGTTAACGCCAATATTTGAATAGGGTTAACAAATAGTGGTTTTTATGGGGTAAGGTGGTTTTTAAGGCTGGGATACTAGGGGTTTTAGAGTTGTTGCCTGGTTTCCTTTGATCTCTAGGGTTTTACTCATTTCACCTGAACATGGAAACAAATAAGGATCAAAGAATTTACCGTTATTAGTATCAGCCTAACCACTCCTGATGCATTTGTCAGTATATTTGGGGAAGAAGAAAAATACGTAGAGAGGATGTATGATTTTAGATTTAGGAGGGTTTGCATGAACTTATCTTTCTTAGGTTATCTTCCTTCTCTTATATAGGCTCGGCATTGGTGTCTCGAATTGGGATCCACACGTTTGCTCTGCCCCTTGTATAAGACCTCGGATCCCACCTTTAATTATCTCTTGCTTCTGCTACTGACGAGTGGTGCTTCAGATTAGACTGTTGTCTCATCATGTCTGAAGTAGTAATCAATGGCGGTTAAGAGCAGTGGCGCAGACTCGGCGTCTGACGCCGGGTGCTCAGTATGAGGCATCTATATGCTTTGATTTAAAGTCACCGACTGGCGACTGCTAGTTTCTTTGTCTAGAGACTGAACTGGGCTGATCCTAGAGCCTCTATGTTCTTTTGGGCTTTTTGTGATTTATCTATTTGGGTCTAAATACTGATAATGGGTTCCTGTTGATCTGTAATGGATCTTAAAAGGACGTATTAACATCTAGTTGATAGGCTTATAATTCCTTAACCTATCGCAGATCTAGCTGCTTTCTATGGTGCGACATTTTTTTTTTTCAAACATATGTACATATTATTATTAGGTGCAATATGTTGATATATAAATTTCTCCCAACAATCTTCAATTGCATGAATGTGTAACTTGGTAGTTCAAAATTTAGCTTAAATATCTACCATTATTCTTTCTGCGTTTAATTGCGCTATTTTAAAAGCTATAGTCAAGTTTATGAATGATCATAATTATACGGTCGAAGGAAGTATCAAAGAGTGTCAATAATATCAATATGGTTTTATGCAACATTTTCCAAAAAGTACTTGCAATTAATTGTATGGAAAAGTTAACCTAGTTATCTATAATTTCACACTCCAAGAGTCAAGCATTTTCTTTTCAAAATAAATCACCGAGTCTTTACATTTTAGCTTCGGTTCATCCACAATCATAGTAGTGTATAAGTCACCTCATCAACACACATATATGAGCTTCTGCTTGGCCCTTTATTTATTTATTCTGTTTTTTGTCAAAGGAAGATTGGCCGATTATTTAAATTTGATGAGACTTTGTCTTCCATATCTTTCTGTCCTTTCTTTCTTTCACAGCGGTTCAAAACATTTTCAAACTAATTTAAAGCTCAAGATTATGCCACATCAGTAACAACCCTCAAACTTCTACAAATCCAAAACGACAACGTCCTTGAATCGAAAAATCGTACGATTTGCTCCTCGACAACGCAGGTTTTGCGATTTCTTCCATCCCAGTTTCAACCTTGAAAATTGAGCGGCCACTTTCATAATATTTCTACAGCCATGCTTGTAGAAATGCCCGACAGTGTTGTGCAAAGGATGCGTCTTGATAGAAATCCACTAATATATTTATAATTTTAGTTTCTCATCAGAGTTCATTTGGAGAATTTTGAAATTCAAATAATAAGAGGAAAATGGGGTTTTGTGTTTGAAGCTGAAAAAGTTAATTAGTAATTAGGCTCTTACAAATTGGTTCAAGTTCAACTTTGTTATGGTATGCAGAGTGTTGAACTTCTGCTTGTTTAGTTTCTAATTATGTCACAATTTAAGGCTTTTTGATTTCAAATTTTTATTAGATGTTTCGTTTAGTAGATTTGAACTCATTGCTTGCTTATGTAAACAGGTTTTTTTCTTGATGGTGGTTGCCTTTCTGTGTATGCTTGCGTGTATATGGTGATTAGGCTAATCAGTTGATCAACAAATGTAAGGCTGTTGTTGCTTACATGGCACAATCTTGACCTTTGAATCATCTTGGAAATGTTTGAACGGCTGGAATGAAAGGAGAATAAGAGGGCACGTGAGATAGGTGGGAAGATGGATCCTTCAGCCTCGCCCTTTACATAGATAGCTCATATTGGTAAAACTTAGCCTATGTGGGACTTAAAGTGTGCAGTAGTTTGAAAATTAGAATTATTTTATTCCGGGAAGTGGGAAATGGCGAAATGCCTTTGGTTGACTTTTGGTTGACTTTCGTCGTAACTCATACGACCACTTATACTTTTATTTTCTTGTCGGTAACAATGGGTGCACGACGCGTGGGCCGCGAGCGGAGACGTCGTTCGGACTTGAGCAGCGAATATTTACGGGCGTTAGTTTGAAGCGTTCTCGTATTTTCAATTTTTGGAGACTGATTGGTGGTTGAGGCAGAGGCCCCAGTATGGTCCCATGTTATTATCCCCTGAAAATGCGAAACCTTGTCCCTCGTCTCGTCGTACTCCTCACTCTCTGCAACTCACTCACCTCGGCTTCTTCTTTTCTCTACACACAGTGGCTCTCCACAAGGCCAAACCAGCCAGCAGAGTTTCCGAGGCCTTCATCAATACATTTGAGCCATGAGCTCGGTCTAGACCACTACCAAACCCGAGCCGAGAGAACCCGATTTCCCAAATTTTCCGGCGAGGCTGGAATTCGATCCTGGCCATTTCGGTGAAACCTTGGTTGAATCCCTGTTGATCACCATTGAGTTCACGGAAGTCCCGGGGACCTTGTTGGCTTAGCGGATGGCTGACGTTTGGTAGAAACCACTTGAAACCGTCGGCCTCCTTGCACCCGTGGGTTCTCCCCCATTTTCGAGGCCAGCAGCGGTTTGTTGAAAATGGTAAATTATTATTCTCCTCCTCCACAGCTTCATTTTGGTACTTGAATCGTGCAATTTGGCCTTGAAATGAAGAAGTTATGAAGCTTTGAAAATTACCCAGAAATTCCGGCCAAATTTCCCAGTTAAATGACAGCGACCCAGGAAAATTAGTAGGGATGACTGGCGGCATCGGCCAAATCGGGTCGAGCCGGCACTTCTTGCGTGTCCAGCCCAGGCCGTGTGCGCTCGGGCGAGCCACTCGTGCGTCGCGCGTGGAGCGCGTGGCTAAGCGTGTGAGATAGCTCCTGGGCCGCGGCTTGCAGCGCGTGGGGGCGCGTGGGGACTCCTTTTTTTCAATTCCGTCTTCGCGGGCGACTCGTAGCGGCAGCGTCTTGCCTGAGGAGCGTGCAGTATATTTGGACCTCAGTGTTGAGAAAAACAAGGGATAGGTTTAATTAATTAATTAATTAGTAACCTTTATGAGTTTTAATCATTTATTACGGTGATATCTCATATGGTGAGACCTATCCGGAGATTCAAGGGCTACCCGGGGCCAGGGGCTTGACTTGGCTACCTACGGTGAGTGAGTGGGTCTTTGTTTTGATAAATGTATATATACATTATGGTTTCGGTCTTTCTTCAGGCCCCATTAGCATAATTCATATCATATCACGATTGTTGGAGGTAGAGCAATTCAGCATTATATTTGCCATACATGTTTTCATATTGTTGCTCCTTGTTAGATGTATAACGCAATTATTAGTACTCAGTCTTGTGGCCAGGACTAGCCTTGACGTTTGGAGTAGTCTGCTGCGATTACCTTCTGTGACTTTGGATCCATTGTGAGTACTAGCATGTTCTAGGTTGCACTAGGCAACTTCGAACTTGTGTATTTGCACTTTGTGCACCGGTAGCTTGGCGTTAGACTCGCGTCATTGTAGTACTTTCAGGCGTATTGCTTTATACCTGCTTTTGTTCCTTGTGGTTTAGCCACTTGGACTTGTGTGTTTACATATGGGTGAGCATGTCAGTAAATCATTATCGGGGAGTACCCGTGTATTTTCTTATAGTATTTTGAGGTTCATGCCTGAGAGTATGACGTATTTTCTCAAACTATACTTGTTTTCAGCGAGGGGTTAGTAGACTTTTGAAAACAACGGTTTTATCAAACTTTGCTTTTTGACCCACTCACCATTTTATGTTTTGCGCCCCTCCAGGTTTAGTTAGCTGAGAGCTTGCGACGTCGAGACGCGATGGTATGACAATGTAGGGATTTTTCTACAGTTGAATTAAATTTGTATCCCTTACCTTGTTCACACTTATTTTATTACTATTCTTCCGCCCGCACAGTCCGTGCACTCTGACCCTTATTTAATTCAATTTTTCTTTATTTATTATTCAATTCTTCTAAATGGCTTTCGTCACCTAACGCGTGTCAGCCAGCACTTCCCGACACCTGGTGTGTCTGGGATCGGGATGTGTCATAAAGAGTATATGCAGTTGAAGACCTGGTTTAGCCAAATTAGCTAGAAGAGTGTGTTCATTTTTTTGAGCTTAAGTTCGTAATAAAATAAATATGTACTTGATTAATAGTGTAAACTATCGTGTGTATGAAAAATAATATATGTACTCGATTTTTGATATATCTGCTATGGTTACCAAATAGTGTTAATCTTGTTCAAATAAAATGAAGTTCTAAGTAAGCTCAAATTTGAATAGATTATTTACTACATATCTGGCAAACAAAATTTGATAAATAAATTTAGGAAAAAAATAGTATGCGGTCCCTAGCTACTAATGTTTATTGAGACTTTATTGGTTTTCAGGTTTTGATCGAAATGTCTGACATTAATGTATTAATGAATTTACATGCCAGTTACATAATTTTTTTTATTTAAACAAAAATTGGTAATTGATTTATAGTTTTAATACTCACATCTTCATAATCTCCTAATTAATTAATTTTCAATTTAAAACATTTCCAAAATACAAAAGATAAACAAAAATAAAATAAGTTTGCACTCAATAATTTTATATAAAAAGATTTTTAATTTTTTAATCTTCAATGTACCTAGTCTTAAATATACCAATTTGTTATACGTAAAATGTATCAAATTTTTTAAAATGTAAAATGTACTCATTTTTATATGTAAAATCAATTCACTTTTTCTCTAATCCATTTTTTAAACTTATATGGGTACATTCTTTTTTTGTGGTTGTGAAGAATGTACCCTTATATATATATATATGGGGAGGGATCCATGGCACCACATTTTAGACATAAGTTTAGACACGAATCTTAGGTCATTAGATTAGCCCACTATTAACGGTTGAGATTTAGTCTTAAATCTAATTAATTATTGCTAATTCTTTAAATTACTTTTATCCAAAAACTGTTATTTAAATAAGAGTTAATTAAATGCACCTTAACCAATGTAGAGGTGCGAGTTTTAAAGTTTACTCAGTAGAAAAACTCTCCATAGTTGTCTTCCTCCAATTTCCTCCATTCACCATTGCAGTTACAGACCAAGGAGCTGCTGACCATTTTTCTGTAACCAACACCAAAATCCCATGTTCTCCTCCTATCTGACAGTACATTGAGCGAAAGAACCAGATTTTATTTTAACCCCTCCTGTCTTCCCCAACCCCAACTCACCCGAAATTATAGAAAAAAAAAAAAGGATGAATTTTCATACTGACTTAGAAGATTGAGATGAAGGTTTTTGCATCAGTAATTAAATTTTTTTTCTTAAGAAATTGTCAAAATTTCAATCCTATTTCCCCTATACAAAGACAATGATCTTATTATTGGAAAGTACATACAATGCATTCAGGCCACTATATGCAATGGCCATCCGAGAAGGAATTAGCATCCCAAACATGAAGAGATTCAAGTTTTTTTTATTTTCTCATACAATATTTACCAATTTACGAACCCAAGTTTATTAGGGATAGTGATATCAGTAGCAATTTATAAGTATGAGAGGAGAGTTTTGCTGGGTTTTTCTTTATTCTGGTGGCTTGTGGAAGATGAAGTCAGAAGAGTTTGAGAAGAGAGAGGAAAATTAAGTGAGGAAAGGAAATATAGAAAAATAATCGGGTTAAGTAATTTCAGCGGTAATTAGGGGAGAGAAAATTATCTGTTTTATTTTTTTAAGTTAAAATTACATTTAATCTTGTTTTTTTTTTTAAAAGTTACATTTAATCTCAACTGTTGATAGTGGGCTAATCTAATGGCCTAAAAGTTGTATATAAACTTGTGTCTAAAATGTAGTGTCATGGATCATTCCCCATAAATAAATATTAAATAAATTGTAAATAAACATTTAATGTACTTACAATACAACTTCTATCAAAGAAAACAGAATCATACAATCCTAGAATGTTATCCAATCAATCAAAAGTAAATAAAGTTGATTTCAGAGCAAAATTTTACTACACAATAAAAAGAAACCACATGCATATTTAAGATTGGAAAACCCAATAATAAATTAAAAAAATTCATTTCATTTGAAGTAACATTGAATAAAACAGTTAACTAATTGATGTATCCTACATTAAGGATCAAAGATTTGAATCCAGTGCTAGCATTGAAGAAAGTTAACATCACAGGACATAAACATTTCAATGAGTGATGCACATACAATTGCATGGTTAAATGTAAACAAAAAAAAGTAGATAGAAAATTGTTGTAACTTCCCACTCTAAAGCTGTAAGAAAATGTCAAAGGCATAGCGACAATAGCAGATGTCATCACATACAAAGGCAATCTGTATTTCCATTGGCACTAATTTTGTTCTTTTTCCATAAACTCAAGCCTTTCTTACTGCTTGTGCTCAATGGAAATAGGAAGGGATCCAATTATTCATAGTCCAAAGAACCTATTAACATAAACCAACTTTAATGCTTGTTTGGTATACATGCAATAATAGAACAATGACATATCCCTTAACATATTCTGCAAGCATTGAAATGGAGTCAAAATTTTATACATTTGAAAGGTGAATGCATCAGCAGCCCAGCCATCGATCCCCATACTAATATTCGATATTTTATTCTAATCAAGCACTAAATCATAGTATTATTTTAAACAAAAACATATAAAATCCTGAAAATAAATACGGAAGAATTAATCTTGATCCCATATCTATGTTCTCTCTTAGTCCAAATTATTTTTTCTGTGAACTGAGATTACTATTAAGCCTTTCAAGCTGTAGCAAAATCTAAAACCAAAGTATGTATATTATAAACAAAATCAATGGAATCCCACAAAACGAAACCAAAGTTAGTATATGATCAAAGTTTCGTTAGGAAAATTGGTTAAATATCTTAAACCAAAGTTAGTATTAATTAGTAATTTACAAAACGAAACAAAAAAGAAACAAAATCCCAATCAGTGGCCTGAATAAGTAGAAGGATTCCTCATACTAAGTTGTAAATTCCTTTTATTAATGAATAAGTGTTTCCTCTATTTGGCCTTTCTTTATTCTCATACAGCATTCAACCAGCAATATGCCTTTAAGTCTCCATTACACATGAACAAACCATGCAAAACAATTGTTCTTATGTAGTGATTGTTGTCAAGTATCAAGTCATTCGAAACAAAACCATTCAAACATAGAACAGTAAAATATAATC